>JAUPMH010159663.1:2685-13355 GCA_032270665.1 Metridium farcimen
TTTCTCTTATGTTGTATGGACATTGTGAACTTAAAGTGTGTTGGAAAATTATACCGACATCCTTTGCAGATTGTCGTCTGACCTTTTATCCATCTTTTCTCTTATGTTGTATGGACATTGTGAACTTAAAGTGTGTTGGAAAATTATACCGACATCCTTTGCAGATTGTCGTCTGACCTTTTATCCATCTTTTCTCTTATGTTATATGGATATTGTGAACTTAAAGTGTGTTGGAAAATTATACCGACATCCTTTGCAGATTGTCGTTTGACCTTTTATCCATCTTTTCTCTTATGTTGTATGGATATTGTGAACTTAAGTGTGTTGGAAACCTATACCAACATCCTTTGCAGTCCTACGACTATTGACTGCATGTCGCTTCGGTAGTAGAGTGCTAAATGTAATATGCGATTACGATTTACACCTAATTGCAAGAATGTTGTCACACGAAAAAAGAACATTAGTAATTAAGTAAGAAAGGAATAACAAAAGAAAGAGTTCAGCTTGAGTGATTTTCTTTTGTCTTTTAATTAACTCCGTTCCCACTTAATTACAAAAATCAGGACAGCGTTGGCTTGCAATTAGTTGTACATATATATAACCAGCTTGGGAGATCAGTAACGCTTGAGTCCCAGACTAATGTCGTCAAATTATCAATACATCAAATATTCAACATTGTCAGGGTTTGTAACTTTAAGCACGTAATGTAGTGTGCAAATATACAAATGAAAAAAAAACCCGGCATGCACCGCGCGAAAGGCTGAACTTCATAAACCTTGAAAATCGCATATTCAGACATTTTGATATATTTTAAAATGTGAGTTGGTGTTAACGCTCTTACTAAATCGTTTATCGTTTCGTTTTATTTGTTTACTCGTAATACGAGGATCAAATCAAATCACCCAAATCAAAATAAACAACGCAAAGCATGCTGGTAAGTGACCATTGGCCTTTTCAATAAATGACAATTAGAGTCTAGAGTGCAAACACTGTGAATTATAACTTAGGCAATAGATAAAGTTCAATAGTAGCTAATAATAAGGACTACGAAAAGTGCTGAGCGAGGTTCTTGCTGTACAGTTATGAAATAAAAAGAGTTAAAGAATAAACACTTAAAATATCTAATTGGTAATTATTTGATTCTAGTTCATAGACAAAGTGATTGCACTTGATTAGCGATTTGTTATCTGATTTTTGCATTCAAACCTGTTTCTCTTTAATTGCAGGAAATAATGTATATGCCGGATATACGTACTCTAGGGTTTTTTATATGGACCGTCTGGGGACCTAACTAGGGGGGCTCTATATTACATATATGTCGGATTAGCCAAACAAGCGGAACAAATCGCTAATCAGTAATGGATGCTGAATTAAATCTACAAATGCAATGTTTTTTAAAGCACACAATGAAGCCACTCAGCTTATAATCATGATGATTTAGTGTGTCACGTGACGCAGTGCTTGCATGGCGCGTTCTAATATGCTTTAGTGAATATGTGGGCTCACATTGCACACCAATTACTTCCAGCATGCTTCTCGGTCTTAGAATTCTATGTGCAATACAGCAGTAACCGCAGTGTCAACGTTTTTGAAAAAGATGTAACTACTATTTTAAACAATTCATGAATCATCCGAATGTCAAATTTGTGAGTGCATTTTTAGGCCCACATTGCACACATTACTACCAGCATTCCTTTCTAAGTGCAATCCAGCAATAAAGTGTGAACGTTTTTGAAAAAGATGTAAATACTATTATGAACTGTTTATGATATGATCATCTCTTTTGATTTTCTCTTTTTTTCTGATATTGTTATACAATTTATGTTGTCAATATGGTCAATAAAGCTGTTAAAATAAATAAAAAATAAAATCCGAATGTCAAATTTTTTGAGTGACTTAAAGGCCCATATTGCACTACCACCAGCATTCCTTTCGGTCTTGGAATTTTATATGCAATAAAGCAACATTTTATAAAAAGATGTACAGCAACTGAACTACATTAAACAGTTCATAGATCATCTGAATCAGGAGTCCATTACTCTGTCTGTTTGATACATTTTTGAATATCCGAGATCTTACTTATCTATATCATTCAGCGTTTTAATAAATCATGTTCATTATTATCGACTGACTAGTCATTCATGTAAATGAGCTTTGAGAGACCGCAAGTTTGTGCATGATATCCCGACATGCTGCGCGGTTGTAGCCGATCAGTCTTGCGAGGTGGTCCTTTATCGTTCGAACAGTGAGAACTGATTCCAGCGATAGACGATAACTATTGATCAACAGCATATGCTACACCGGAATAGGCGCGTTTATCGAACCTCAAAAATGCTGTGAATAATAAGATCAATGTGGCCCGCAGGAGAAGCGGATAATATTATCTGTGGACTGGAATTGTTTATGAATTTGTTTAAAGGAGTTTCTATTTGAACTAAAAAAACTTCCTCGATTATTTTACTGGAATTTTGACTTTTATCTGCAGGAAAAATAGAAATTGTGTTTATATTGAATTTTATGTTTACTTTACTACCATTTGTACAAATAAACTAATTGTACCTGTATTGCATTGTATTGTACTGTACGATATTGTATTGTACATGTACAGGCAATAAGGTCACTTGAATATTATTGTTCGAGATAAATATAATATTAAATATAAATTATTTTTACACACATGTATTGTATTCAAGTAAAGGATTTTTGCAATAATTTTTTTAAATATGACCTGAGAAAAAAAACATTATTTTAACTTAATGAAAACCTTATATTTACTGGAATTATTTGACCTTTTAGGACATGAACCAAAAATCCTTTTATCTTAGGCTAAAAAAACAATAGTAGGAAATGAAGACATTTTTCTTATCAATACAAACATATTTAAGGAAAATCCTTCAGGAAGAATGTTTCCTATGAGAATTGGGATAAACTTTGACAGCAGATGAAACTTTAGCTGTTGATGTTGGTCGCGGTTGCCGTACATTTTGCGGTAGAGACATGGAATTTCTTTCACTATGTACCGTTCAATGTTACAAGTGTTTGTACTTGTAGGCTGAATAACTTGCCAATTACTTGATAACTCAATTAAACTTCAAATTAGACGGTGCCCGATGTAAATTCTTATGGCTATTGAATTATCGGTGTACAAAAGCTTTCAGTACAACAAATATCATATCTTAATTCTAGGTAGGCGATGAAAATATCATTTTTATATTTTTATGTCTTAATTGAAATCAGTTCGTACATTTTTTGGACAGTATATACTTTTTATGATATACATAACTTATGGAGAATTAGAAAACGCGCGCGCGTGATATGTGAAGTATAATACGGCACACGGAGATTGACAGAACACGACAGAAGTATTACGATTTTTGAGTGTTCTGACAATCCCAAAAAACGTGTTTCGAGTTATAATAGCATACACAACAACAAGCAAGTTCTCTATGTTTAAAAAAAGAAATATTTGATCGAAACTGATGCAAACATATAATTGTTTCAGTGTTTTTCTTTGTATGATACTGACAATTATAACAACGATATAACTGCTCTGTTCAATGAAACACCATGCATGAATTGTCTAGGTCTCAAGGGCACCGGAAGTTGGCTCTTATCGCTCTTAGGATAAGATATTTGCGTATTCACGCAATCAACAATACGAAAAAAATTGAACGAGGTCATCAAAATCTCAGTAACACTTTCCTGAGTACTGGGTACATAACAGAGATAATCCGTCTCCTTGGGTAATATTTTGGATTATTGTTACAGCAAAGTTTACAGGCATGCTATGATCTTGAATAGACGGGTCTAGACACGATTGGTATACGAGAGATTTTGACAATCAGGAATATGGACTTCATTTTGGAATTTTATAATAGATTGTGAAAATCAGCTGAGAAACTTATCGAGAAAAGCATTTATATATATTTCAACTACTACCCCTGAATGATGCTAACAATGATGATTGTGACGATGGTAGACGATGATGAATCAGATGATGATGCTGATATGGAAGATGTCGATGATGATGATGAAAATGATTACGATGATGAAAATAATGATGATATTGAAAATGATGATGATGAAAATGATGATATTGAAAATGATGATGATGATGATGATGAAGATAAAACTAATGTATAAGATGTCGATATGAAGCTGCTTTGTAAAATGACGACGATGATGATGACTGGATGATGATGATGAAACTAATGTGTAAGATGTCGATAGATGATCATGAAGCTGCTTTGGAAAATGATGATGATGATAAAAATGATGAGGATGGGGCTAGGACGATGAGGATGAATATAATACTACTGTGTAACTGATAATGAGGATCGATATCAATGATATAGTGCTAATGATAGAGCACCTTTACTAATAACACCATTAACATTATGTTACATTCCACTCACCCCTCGTCCAGCTTGTGCATTATGGATGTTCATTAGTGCCAACTCTGCCCCTTTTTTCTTCCTCATGCGATGTTCCTCCACTGCTTCTGTGAATCTTTTACTGAACCTTGTACCGTAAGCTATGTTATCGCTACAACCACCCCATTGCCATCTTCCCTTTCGTCTCAGCTTTACTTTCGGATCGGATCCACAGCTACATATAACACCAAGTTGGCGTGTGCTGCACGCTTGGGTCACGGAGAACGACAACGATGCAGCCGCTAAAGCGTTCACAAAGGCTGCTTCTTTGGTTCCTGCATGAATAACAATGTATTATTAGTATCGTTATCATTGCTAATTAGCAGTAGAGAATAGCTTTCTCCAAAATTCGCCAATAATTGTGTTTTTGTTATTATTTATTATTATTATTTTTGTTTTGTCGCTTGCTTTATTTATTTCTCATGATCATCATTAGTAATAATATCACTACTAGTATACTAATAATTGAATATTGAAATTGTAAAGATAAATTAAAATGGCGGTGTCCTTTTCAACATTATTAAACCACGCGTCTTTCCACTAGTACTCCTTCCACTCAAACTAGCCCCACCCCCTCCCTCCTACGTCTTTCCTTAAACTTTAATAACTCGTAGCTATTTTGGAAGCGAAATACAAGACAAAATATATATATAGATAACATCATAAAGGCTTCAAATTTTCGTTTTTGCCATGAATGCCCCAGGCCATCACAATATACAGACCTTAACACTTCCTGACTCAGGAAGACAGTGGAAAGGACTGGCATTTACTGATTTAATTGTATTGCCTTTTTAAAATAGTACAACTTATTTTACGCAGGATTGTGCTCAGAATGAGGAATTCTCATACAAATTGTGTCATGTATTATGAATGAAATACTTTATTTACGTGTCAGATGTTTCTAGCAAGAGACTACAAATATTCTCTTACTAATAGGGGACACACATAAATAAGAAAAAGATAAGAAAATATAAATAAGTACTTGAAAGCAGGTTTCTACAGCTAAGCATTTAAAAACATATCCTCACAAATCCCTTCCTAGTGTGAATTGTGCTCGCCATATGTTATGTTATGTTATGTTATGTTATGTTATGGTTTTTTTTTTTAATAATTTTTATCAGGTTCCCAACGAGACAACGGTCTCACTGATTACATTTGATATGATATCTTATAAGGTGAATATACCGGCAGGCACATCTGGACCTTCCAAAACAACACTGAACTTTCTAATAGTATTGCCAATGAGGCACATTATGTGATGCTTTTTGCCTTTGAAGAATTATAACAATATTTGATCTTTTATGTATATTTATTATTGCTTAATATACTCGAATTCATGCAAAAGGGTTGCAGTTCACATTTATACAATAACTATTTTTTTCAGTAATTCTAGTTTTATGCATGCAATTACTAAATATGTACTCAGCATAGCAACATCCAAATATATTATTTTTTTAGAGTTTATAAGGAATAACAAGTTTTGCAATCGTTGCATGCAAGGAAAACCCGTATTACCATTATTACCCGTTATACTTATTGAATCTCATTAGATATTTGTACAATTGTATAAATGTTTATTACAACCTTCCTGCAATTAGTTTATATATATAATTCAAGTTAAATGTAGCTTATATATATAATTCAAGTTGTAAACCTTTTTTCTGCGTTAAATGTGTCATATTATTCTTTCTCACTGTTTGTATTTGGTTTTGTCATGATTAACTCCATATCACACTAATTAATTGAAAATGTAAACAATGCAAAGATAATATTTGTCTTGTGATAATTCACAATTGACGCAAACGTTGCACTAATAAAAGTTCAATGTACATTAGATAGTTGCAATTAATAGCATGTCTTGACCATGCACATAATGAAACTAGTGTCTTGTCATTTATTCAGCGATGGGTAACACTGATTATGGGAAACTCAACGTTGGCTATAATCAAAGAGGCAATCTGTCGTGACCTATATCAAGTCAGTCTTTGTTGTAATACCACAAAAACGTGTTCTTTCGCATGGAATTCGATTAGAGAATATATCAATATTATACTATAAAACAGGTTTGAATCAGGGTTTTATTTGTTGTTTGTGGTGACTATCGGGGTAAATTTCTAGAAGCATTTTCGTTGTCATCAGCGAAGAGTTCGTGCATGTGTATCCTTAGGAATTCCTTAGCACTTGTTCTGCTTAAGGATACAGCACTCTTCATGATATAAACCAGCCTTCGCTTACACAAAACAATGCCTATTTATCGAGTCAATGACCTCAATTACTAGTTTAATTACGGAACTTATAATTTTCAACCGCTCTAGATAAAGGTATATCGAGAAAGGTAAACAAACTGATCTTTTACTGAATTTCAACAACATAATGCTATAAAAACAAACCTAAACCATAAATCTGTTTTCTTAGACGACTAATCTTGGCTTAGAAGGTCCTTTCTCGTCCGTTTAAGGTCTTAAACCTTCTCTGTATAATTAGTTTTCAATTTGAAGTACATGAAGTGTATCCTGAGTGTTATCATTGAGTGAGCATTGCACCGAAACCAAAAATCTCGAGCACGGTTGAGTGACAAAGCAAGTAGTAATTACGAAAATAATAAATCTTAGCCAGTGTGGCGTCTTGCTTTTATCTTTGGTTATAACCTTTGCCTGTAGTTTTTATTGAATACTTTAGAAATCTCCAGAAATAATGGTGAAACAATCAGTACTTCTCATCCTGCTCGTGCATTGAAACCAATTGTGGAAGATACCTATTTGCTTCAAAATATTACAGTACAAATGTTTTAGATAGTACGTATTTCCTTACAAAAGTAGTGTATTCTAGAATTATGAAATTATTTATTTTTAAGTTTTTTGGGAAGATAACGATAAACGAACGTATCACTCCAATGACACTTTTGAATTAGTCCTAAGTAAATTTGCACGTGTTGGTCAAGCGTGAATTTCATTTAACGAAGTACAACTACTCATTAGCACATTTAACACCATATAGATAAGAGCAGCCTACCTCGCTTAAGGTCGTTCTTAAAAGCTGGTGCTTTAAATATTGAAGAGCAGTTCCATCGACGCTCCTGCATTTGGAATATACACTCTTCTCGCGTTCGTTCAACCGCCTCTCGAACAAATTTCATGATAGGAAGATTTCGTCTGCACATGTTGTATTGTTTTCCTGCAAAACCTTGCTTGTTATTGCAATCTCTCCTTCCCCATTCGTGGTTTAAACTGTGCTTAATGCCTCTGCAAAGAAGAGCAATACCATCGTTATTGTATAAACAATTGGAGTAGCACATACAAAAGTTGTGTAATTTGTACAAATTTGCAGATGCGTTGTACAATATTTGTGCATGCATGAAGACAGTGAGAAAATATAGCACGAAGATCTTTATTTGTACATTTTATATATACATTATAAGTGTTAAGAGGTGTTTCTCATCTACTTACAGCCATCGAATAGCCATAGTTGAAGGGATTACTACGGCCAGCCATAACAACAATTCAGCAGCTCGTAAGAGATTCATGTTTCTTCTTGGGTTACAAATAAATATATATACGTCCTTAGCAACTTGATTCTTGTGAATTTATCTTGTGTCAAATCTGTAAAATAAGAAACAAACGTTTCAGAGTGAAGTGAATATATTGCTAAAACTACAGGCAGACTGGTCAACAAGAGGCTTCACAAAGGAAGGAAATCATGGATTATAGAACAGGATTGTGGCTGAGTTTACAAAAGTATTAACCCTGCTAAACTATAACAAACCACTTCAGAAGAGTATCATAAACCAATTAAAAGTGTGTGTTTACCATCGGAAAATTAAACAAAAAGAACGAAACTAGGTGTACAGTGGTGATCTTGGTTTCGACTGCTGCTGGCGATGAATAGCGTATTATGGAACGCACTGGACCGATAATTATACCCTTATAGAATACAAACTCCTCTTTTCTTTGGCCTGGTTTTGACACGCCTCTGTATTATCTTGAGCATAACAGAGTTGGTTCTGGATTTGCCTTAAATGTACATCAGTGACGATAATAAAAGTTTGTGATACCTCGAGCGTTCAACCCTCGCCAGAAATGTATACTATAAACGAGCGATAACGGCGTGTAACAGATATCCCGATGTTGAAGTGCAGTCACTCTATCAACGTCCCACAGCTTACTATATGGACAAGTGCTTGAGTACACGTCTAGTGTTCATTGGTTTACCTAATACATGCAAACCTCCAGTGCCTTGCTTTAGAAGCGTTTGGTTGAATGAGATGTCGATGATAGAGGGGAAATCAAAGTAAACAGATGCACATCAAGTGGGTCAGGTCTACAGGGCGTCTTAGAAAGGTGGCGAAATCAAAGTACGTAACGAATACCGCTGCCGCAATCACCTTACCTGATAATTGGACACAAATGAAACAATTTAACACAGCTTCACAACCTTACAAGATAAGTTCACCAACACAAGCCACCGTTGATGGAAACCATGCGTAAAGGTCCCCCTTGTGAACAGAGAGAATACGATTTCCCGTTGAAATAATTGGGGTCAAGAGAGAGAGAGAACCACTAGACTTTGGCCACAACGTTTCGAAGTAGTTTATAATAGACCAGGATGTTCTAGAGGCTGATAACAATGAACACTTGCAACCAATGAAACATAATTAGCTAGACCGTAGCGAACTTAATGAGCAGAGCATCAATGTTCAATGGACGTACAAGCCGCTATAGGGCAAACATCTATCTTTAGAACACAGAAGACCCTGCCAACGCAATCCAAAAATACCATACAAACAAAAGAAACGAAATGTAAAACATGTTCTAAAAATAGAATCTATTAAAATAACAGAATAGAGCGAAACAATGATAGGTTAGCCGCAATTCAACAGTTGTTTGTGAAGTCATAATATTTCTGTCTACTTACGGGACAGTCTACTCACGTAGCATTTCATGGACATCTATCAGGGCTATATTACCTAGACCTAGGGATTTTCTTGGAAGATTTACTAGTTGTTTGAAGGACTCTTCTTACGATATCGTGACTCGCTTGTAGTAAGCGATTATTCACAGATAATAGTGCCTTTTGATTGACTGTCAAAAACATTCACCTCGCTCCAGGTGCCGAATTCACAGTGGTATAGCAATTGTATTCATCTAGATCCAATTTCTATAAAAGGGATTCTCTATAGACCTCTATAGTATAAACCATGTGCTTAGTCCATAATCTCAAATACTTCCATATCCTCTTAAAGAAACGACTTATCGCGATAGTAACACTCTCCGTTCACTTCAAACCAGCCATGCACTTCCCATATCACGGTCCGAGAATTCAACCAATTCGATGCATTATTGGTGACACAATGGCTCGATGAAAAGATAAATTAATTATACTAAATCAGCGATAAAGCGTTTTGCCGTAGATTGTTTAACTGCTATTTTGATGATATTTGTCTTGATAAGGTTATGGGATGAGTGGAGCCACTGTTTACTATCAAAACATATCATCAAGATCTCGATACGATAGGATAGGTTTGAACGGTAAACATAGGGCCATGAATGGACGACTACGGGCTATTGGGCACAGCCTGAATCGCACAAACAACTTCACATCTCAAGATTATTGCTCGCCAACTAGATCACGTCCCTAAGTTGGCACTCTCTTCATCTTTACATGACTACTTAAGTTGTTCGTGTAGAGATCCTTCCAAAGTTGGCATCTCACCACCCTATTTTGCAGATAAGGCGGCTAGTCTGGGTAAAGTATTTCAGGGCCACGATCAACTGTACACTGATTATAAGACTCGCACGTATTGATACCCCCAAGGCTTGGCCTTTATATATAGTGTTAAACATTTAATGGTAGCCCACGGTAGATTTCAGAAGAGGCGTTCTATACCAATTTTTAAAACAGTTGATTCAGAACCAACCGTGATTTATACAATGGCGTTAACAAATTCATTGGTTATCCTCTTCACGTTACCTAATTCTTTTATTTGCTTACCTACTTAGTTGCTTATATTACTTACTTACTTACTTACTTACTTACTTACTTACTTACTTACTTACTTACTTACTTACTTACTTTAGCTTGCAGACACAAGTGTCCTACTATTAAATTGGGGAGACTCAGTATACCTCTACGTTAAATGTTTTGGCACACAGCTCTGCTCACATACTTACTTACTTACTTATTTACTTACTTACTTACTTACTTACTTACTTACTTACTTACTTACTTACTTACTTACTT
>JAUPMH010159885.1:0-13334 GCA_032270665.1 Metridium farcimen
GCGTGCTCCATACATTTTTTGTTCATAGCTAAAAAGCCAATCAGAGCGCGCGTTATAACTTATCTATGTTATAATATTATATATAAATTTATTTATTATTAATTAATTAATTCATTTATTTCTATATCTATCTATATATTTATATGTTACTTCGTCAACTGTGGTCGACTATTATTTGTTGTTTGGTATTGTTTTTCTGCCGTTGTGGATAAGCATAGACAAGGAGATAAATACAAATACTAGATGATGCATTATAGCAAGGAGGCCACTAGAAACCAATAGGCTTATAATGTGAAAGAGGTTTCATTAAGATATTTTGCAAATGATTTTAGTTTCCAGCTAAAAATGATATCAAGGTCTTTTTGTTAGATCACTTACCAACAGCTTGCTTGTCATTGTCATCTACAAACCAAGACATCAGTTAATATATGTGAGTTAATGATGTAATCAATGAATCCATTCATTCAGGCAGTCAAACACTATCCAATCAATCAATCAATCAATCAATTGATCAAATCAATCAATCAATATCCAACCAATCAATCAATCAATACTCAATCAATCAAATCAATGAAGCAATCAATCAATATCCAATCAATCAATATTCAATCAATCAACTAATCAATCAACTAATCAATTAATTAAATGAAGCACTCAAAAAATGGATAGATTAATCATTAATTCATTCATATTATATTAAGTCAATCAATATTCAATCAATATTCAATCAATATTCAATCAATCAACCAATCAATCAACCAATCAATTAATACTTACCGTAATCAATCAATTAAATGAATGAATAAATATATTAAGTCAGTCAATATTCATACATTCAGTTAATACATGTAAGAATGGATGAATGAATTACATGTAACCATCCATACATTCTTTTATTCAATCAATCATGCATTACATACTGCACAAACTGCAGGATGACTTACCCCCAGTAACATTAAAAGCTCCTCTTACAGGCATTACATACAGTACTGGCAACTCAGGACTCCCCTGGGGGACTAGAGTGGGGTACTGATGCACTAGCATTCTTGAAATAAAACATTATCAATAAATAAGTCAATATTATGATATTCTCCTTTGCAGTCACTACCAGTGTTGTCACGCAATGCTTTCTCCCCTAAATATCTACTCAGGGAAGAACTCATTGTGTGACAACACTGTTAATGGCAGCAATCATCATCACTATCATCACACAAAACTGTCTCAGTGCTACAATGATATTGCATTATTATTTATAAGTGAATTGAGAAATGGATGGTGAGACAACAAGCTCTGACCCTATGGACATGATATGGCTGGTAACAATCAGGAATATAATACATTAGTATATAAACAATTCACAACCTCATAAGAAAGCACACTCTCATTGGTCCACTCTCTCGGGATATTAGACAATATCTACCGCTGAAGCTTGTGCGTCTTGTCATGCTTTGTAATATTACGCAATAAATTTTTATTTTATACAAGAATTTTCATTTTTTTATTTTCTTGTTCGGTTGTGAATTGTGTATATATACTGAAACAATTATTCACCTCAGTCTAAGTGGTTATCCGACGAATATTTACCTTGCTGCTAGAAGATTTGTGGCTTGGTAAATATTTGCCTGATAACCACTTGAATGCACAAAACAGAGTGCAAATTATATACAGTATAACCATAGTTACAATGTATATAACGATGATCAAGTGCGAAATCTTTAAGTGTCAATGTATATATGCATGCATTGCATATTTTTACTTCTTAGCTGTTAACCAAGTTTTCACACATCTTAATTTGGTAAAACCAGACAGCTTCTCATGGAAAGGTGCTAGTTTAACATACAAAATCACATGCAAAGAAGGATGCGAATACATCATAAGTAGCCATTATGTTGTGCTTGCACTGTAAAAGATATTCTAACAAGTCTGGGTAAAGTATATATTAGCATAAGTCTAGATTGCCAGTCTGTAATACCAGTACTTACGCTATATCCCCAAGTCTTGTTATCATTGTCACCAGACATCTTGTTCGTATTGAATCTTTAATCAATTCACCACAAATACAGTAAAATAGAGTTAAAGAAATGTATTTCTCTTTTAATGGAGAATGGTAGTAGAGAGTTATGAGAAATAGTTTCCTAAATGGACAAGAAGGCCGGGTACTATACTAGTTAAACTTATTGAAACTATGTTAATTAGGGAATTGTATATAGTTTGAAAAAGAGTTTGTTTAGACCCTTGTGGTCTAAGTTCAACTTAAGTACCTGCACTACAGTCAAGCCTTAAGCCTTTCAGGACTAGAAACTCTTTATGAATGTAGACAAAGGAACTGTACAAACTTCTTTCAGAAAATAGTATCTAACAAGGACGATAAACTACACCACCTGCTACCATTTAGATCAAAGGAACTAAACATCTCACTGCGGAAGCAGAGACTTTTTGCAGTCCCTATATGCAAAACAAACCGTTATAAAACTAGCTTCCTTATAGCAGGGGCATTAAATTACGACAATACAAATTAAATTATACAGTTTTATACGAATTATATCAATATTCTATGTATATTTGTAAATATGTATATATTCAAGCATATTTTATCTTATTATCCAATGTTCCATAATTATTATATGTTATATTTACGCAATTCAGCTTTAGCTGCAATGTAATTTATTTTAATAAAGCATCTATCTAGTAAGCATCTATCTATCTAAGTAACATAAGAGATACGATTTCCGCTCAGGTTGTCGAAACGTCAGATGTCAACACCGACAGTCTTTCTCAAGACTACAACAACCCAGAGGCCAGAGGATCACATGTCCTCATCTACATTAAGTAACATTGTTTGAGATTAGTTTTAATTATGTCATCTTGATATAAGACAATGTGTGGTTTGTTGTAATAATAAAAATTGAGTTATTGGCCAATTAACCACTGCACACTGCATGCTGTGTCTTTTGGAACTTGAGTGAATACTATAAAGCAACTTTATAAATATTATTGCTTGAGACATACATGTATATATCTACAACAACTTATTGATATCAATTTTACATTAACACCATTGAGTTTGTTTGGTGTGTTGTTCTCTACCATATTTACCACAAGGGATGTTCTTAATTACTCTCGGACTGGCTTTTTTTCTCCCTCAGCAAAAATCAACATGTGATGTACTCAAAATATTTAATGTAGAGGGATTGTACGTGTGCCAGCAGATCAAGAACCAGAAACGATTATTTAAATTATTTATATATGGATAAAGTAAGATTAAATTCATTGTTGTGAAAAGATTATTTACTAATTATTTATTTATTTATATGGATAAAGTAAGATTAAATTGTCACCATCTCTCAGCCAGAAAAAATAACATAAATGTCCAATACAAACAAAACAATACCCTAGGATAGTATGCTCTTAGTAAAATTGATATTCAACAACAACCAATCAAGTTTATATTCAGTACTTTTTTCCTTTTTTCTCTTTGAGGCAGTGAAAAAAAAATGCCATTAAGCAACCACAAAGTTCAAACAATATTGAGAACTGCTATAAATGAATAATACATCGTTAATTTTTATATCTTAAATTATATTAATTATATTTTCTAATTCCTATTCTGCTGTAAATTAAGTCAGGAGAATTTAATGACTAAAATGTTAGTAACTATTTACTTTGTAGCAATTGCCATTTTGAAATGTTTTTATTTTGGTGCATGGTGATCCTGTCAATATTAATCAACCAGAACAGTAGTAGAAATGTCAAATACAAACCAACATTAACTCTAGCGTCTGCATTATATGCATGACTTCATTTTTTAGCAATTATTTTAAAAGAAACTATTTAAAGATAAAAAGACTGCAATATTATAACAGGGAAACCTGATAGGAATTTACTCAATACACTTTTTATTTAATGTATAAATAATTGCAAGCAAGACTTGCCAAGACTTGAAATCCATGGATCAATGATAAACATTTCAAAACAATCACATTGAGTGTGTTTTGACTAATCAACATGGATGGTTTCATATCGAAAAATCTTAAAATGATAAATATTTTATAAGAATGTGAACAAATATTGAATATCTAACAAGGAAGCATAAACTCGATAAAAAATTAACTTTCCTTTTTTTCTTTCTTTACATTTGTCACTATACTGACATTATATACGATATCTTATTGAATAACACTGTTGAAATAATTCACTTTAATAATGCCTTTTTTCAAGAGATATCATACACAATGCTTTTTACTTACCGAAAATGATCAAAAATATAATTATACCAGAACCTTTCTAAAAGAGAAAATATCGGATCTAAAATAACTCGCTGTCAGAACTTCCTTAGACCTGTAGCTTTGTATAATAAGTTTATCGATTAGTTGTTTCATTTTCTTCGCTGTTTTTAAATTAAAAGCATATACTACTTCATTAGTATTACAATACATGTATATCAGACAATTTATAAGCAATGAAATGTGAGCTGCAACAGAGTTTGTGTGTTGAATACTGTCCATGCAACTAAATGTAAGCATAGTACTATTGTATCTCTGTTGCGACAATTCAAGATCTGATTTCTAAAGTATTCTAGCTATAAAACTTAAGCAATATATAATATCACAAATGATATTTTAACAACTTCATTATTTTCTATTTAGAATACAAAAACTCCTGACGATCATATAAGTTATGAACATCAACTTCGGGAGGGCAAGCTGTGAATTTTCAACTACAATCATTATCAAAGGATATGTTTACACACTTTTCGTCGGGTTGAAGCAATGCCTGTACTTTCTGTTGGAGGTCCATTCTGCTAGATCGCCTATGTACAAGGCCTCCACAGGAAACGAAGGAGATGATCAACTCACATTCCTTGTGCTAATCCGCCATGTTTGTTTTCACGGTATGGCGACTGGGTTCTAGTGTAACGCATTCTAACACAGGAACCCCATAACTGAAAAATTCGTATGAGAATCACTCACGCTCGCTCTAATTTTTATTAAGTGGTCAAAAACTATATCCATGAAAACAAATCAAATGGCTATTTTATTGCTATCAATAGAATTCAAGTGAGGCTATTTGGAATCAAAATTACAGACATTTCTATATGTTCAGTGGGCGTTTCCTTTATAGTAGCCTCGTTGTGGTGTTTTTCATACATAAATTCTCATAACTTCTCAAGAATTTAATATTTTTGTCTCAAGCTTCAAGTTATCTTTGATGTAATTCTAAACTATAATTTTGATCAACCATCCCGACTTCCATGAAGAGACAAAGAAAAACTGATAAGAGAACAACCAACCAAACGAACAGAACTCAGAGAGATAAACAAGCGAACGAATAAACAACCAAACGGCTACTGTTCGGACGTCTGTGTCATGATTGTTTTGATTTGTTGACAAAAAATATATTGTTTCTTTCTCGTAATAGGTACGAGTAATGTTTTAAAAGTTTTCAAAATTGGACGAGCCTTTTAGGCGAGTCCAATTTGATAACTTTCAAAACATCACGAGTATTTATTAAGTACAAATTGTACGAAAAGATCGTGTAGTTTTTTGTTTATAATACAGTCATTTGAAAAAACGTTGTCGCTGAAGCAGCTTCGCGACTACGCAACAAGACCTAAAAGGAGCATGGGTAGAAAACCCTGATGCGATTAGCTGCATATTTTATCAACATCTTGAGCTCTCAGTGCCATTTTGATTAGTCATGCCTCGAGCATACAGGGAAGATCTGCGCTGGCGAGTGATTTGGATAGCTTAAGTCCTCTGCATGAAAACTGAAGAAGTAGCTATTTACTTGTCGATATATCCCCGCTCTATATAAAGACTAAACATCGGTTTATCTCAAAATTCATTCTCTCTTATTTTCTTTGCGAAGAACGCGAAGGCACACATTCATTCGTGTACTCCATATTTCAGCATATTCTATAGCACCTGCTAAAATTTATTGCTTCAGCGATTTTTACCCATACTCCCGTTCGGGCTAGTCTCGAGGACGGTCAACGACAACGTTTTTTCAAATGACTGTATACTGAAAAACTTATTGGTATTCTGCAGAGTACAATTTACTACTCTCGTCCCTGAATCAGAATCGACTAATTTTGTATAGTATATCATAAGGACTGAAACTGTTTGCTGCGTGATGGCTTGTTGTCTGCATTGTAATATGAATGGATATAGTACGCATTTATATATAAAAGTCTACTTTACTGGTAGATCCACTATCCATTGTGTTCTATCTTATTTATTGTTGCTACGTCCGACAAGCCAAATACGTTTTCAATACACAGCACGAATTGACATAGATTGATGAAAAAAAAAGTAAGAGTACGTTAGGAAAAAAACAGTAAATCTTTCTGATATCTACGATGTTTGTCGGACATTCTATATTCCAGTGGGATTACTGCTCAATTTTTTCATGTTCACTCAAGCAAATTGTGGACCTATGAATAATAACTTCAATAGTTGTATTTTTTTAAATTATTATTTCGCTGGTTTTTCACGTCTTGATGACGCCAGACTTTATTTCCGTCGGCCTTATTCATAAAACCCGGTAAAAACCGAATCACTTTATAACCATTCCTACTTCCAGTGAAGAGAAAAAGACAGATTGAAAACAAACAAACAAACAAAAGGACAAAAAACAACAAACAAACGAACGAACAAACAAACAAGCAAACAGACAGACAAGCAAACGAAAAACAAACAAATAAGCAAGTAAACAAACAGAGATAAAGAAGCGAACGAATATACAAACAATCAAACAGACAAACAAACTAACGAAAAACAAAACAGAGAGATAAACAAGCGAACGAATATACAAACAATCAAACAGACAAACAAACTAACGAAAAACAAAACAGAGAGATAAACAAGCGAACAATTGGTCGTCACATTGAGATGGTCGTTCTACACAGATAGACAAAACACTTGTTTCATTAAAACTATTTATTCAGCTTTGAATAGGTACCGTGACGTATTTTGTTATGGTTTTGCCAACCAACCATTGTTACTAGAACAAAGGAAATTAAAAAATCTATTGTGAAAATGGTTGGCAAATTGGCATCACAATACCGACAATTGTAAACACTACGCTCACCTATATTGATCTATACTTTCTGCCCCAACCCTACCCCCTGCGTCATGTAGGTTTGTCCAATAAAGAAAGAAATTGCTGAGAGGCAGCAATGTGGCCATTACATAAATATTGTTGATTATTATGGTCTACATCCTCTAGGATATATTTATAGTTAACCATTAAACCAAACGAGTTGGCTAGACCACGTGGGCTAGTGTCTGCTGACCAGTTGAGCCTCCACATCCAAGCGCCATTCCTTATATGGAAATTACCTGTGAAATGATTGACAGCTATCATTGACTGATATATATAGTGACGTATCAGTCCATCCGGGACACTTTAACTTTAAAGTTAACCAATCAGATTCCCATATTTATACAATAGGTATATTTTGACCAACCATGACGTAGTATTTAAATCAATGTGCTATCTCATTGGCTTCTTAAAGAATGAACTAAATGTTATAATCCGATTTGTTATGACACAAGTTA
Organism: Metridium farcimen; assembly: GCA_032270665.1. Lineage (NCBI taxonomy): Eukaryota > Metazoa > Cnidaria > Anthozoa > Actiniaria > Metridiidae > Metridium > Metridium farcimen. The sequence continues at coordinate 7,560 of JAUPMH010159885.1, forward strand.
AAGTAAGTGGTCCCTTTTAAGAATACTGACAAGCTCGTTCCCAGGACCTTTTCATTTCGCTTTACCACCCGAACAAAAGCGAAGGGAAAAGGCCCTGGGAATGAGGTTGGAATACTTGCATACCAACAGGATCCATTGCAAAGCCTCGTCTCTTCTCTTCGTACAAATATCTATAACAAACAATACATGTTTAGCAGTTAGTCACGATTAGATTCGAACATAAATATTGATCCAATTCAAAACACAGCGGTCAAACGACTACGCATGCGTGGCAAAATTTTCACAGCGGTAATTTAAATTTGCCATTGTGAACATTAGGAATTTCGGCCTACAGTGTTGATTAATAAGACATTTCCTGAATATATAAGCTTGAAGTTCCTTGTACAAATGCCTTTATTGTTAAACTGTACATGCAGCGGTGCTGGATAACATGAAACTGATCTTTTGGGAAAGTTTCTGCGTGGAGGTTCTTTTATGCGGGTTTTTACTGTAATGGTTTTTCAAAGAATCGCTTTCAAGTTATTGTTAAAAGGTCACCCTCTCGATATCTAACTATTGTAATATTACATGGCTGTGAAGCGAAAAGTAGTGGTTACCTAGCACACAGTCTCATCAGTGGTTCCTTGACACAATCGACGATATCTGCATTCAAATTCCAGTCAGGGCTTTGTATCAATTCCTAAAAATAACACAATGTTTTTTTTAACAGAACAGAAAGGAAAATACAAACAAAAAGGTATCATAAAAAGAAAATTGAAAGATATCTCAAGTCATTTTATTTTGGAATGAATCGGACTGCTCAATTCATTAAAAACAATGCAGAAATAAGAAGGGAAGGAGGGAAGGAACGAAAATAGGGAAGGAGGGAGGAAAATAAGAAGGGATGAAAGAAAATAGGGAGGTAGGGGAAATCGGGAGAGAGGGAAAAAAGAGTCAAGGAAGAAAGCAGCGAGGAGGGAGGGAAGGAGTGAAGGAAGGTAGGAGGGAAGGTAGGAGGGCAGGCAGGCAAAAGAAGTGAGCAAATGAAGGAGGGAATTGCGCATTTAAATACTGACTGCAACCTCGTTCCCAGGGCCCTCTCCCTTCGCTTTTGGATGGCCGCCCGCCAAAAAGCGAAGGGAGAGGGCCCTGGGAACGAGGTTGATACTGACTGTAAATATTTGAAGAATGAATTAAATTATTATCAGAAAAAGGAAGGAATCTATAATATAAAGAAAGAAGGAAAGAAGAAAAAAACAAGGAAGGGCGAAGGAACATAACCATTTAACCTTAAGAATTGTCGATGGTTGCTGATCTCCACGATATTGCAAAAGCTTCAAACGTTCGTCTTCCAGTAAAATACTTTCTGAAGTACCTGGCTTGCCTGTGACGTACAGAAAATGCATTAACTACTGTCAAATCGTGGTATACAAGTATTTCCCAGGGTGCTTTGCAGGAAGAGTTTTAAGGATGGGAGTGGGAGGGGGTGGGGTAACAGCTTTGTCTATATAGTGATGAATTTCACAAGTAGTCCCCTACACAGTTCCTTGCGCCATCTTGAAAGATAGCCGGGCCTTTTCATCGAAGAGAGACGAACGTTGAGTGCAATGATAAGAGTGCCCGTAAAGTCCTCCACTGAATACAAGTGTTTGTAAAGCGCACTGAGACTACGTATAGTGATAAGCGCCTTCCATTAACATTATTATTATTATTAATGATAGAGACCTTTAAACACATCGTTGGACACTTATTCACGTGTCTCTACCAGTGCAAGCTCAATGTTTGTTTTGCTTCGATGCAAAAGCTACCTTTTCAGATGGCGCAGGGAACTGTGAAGGGGACTATTCACCTATTTCAACCCCTAAAACATACAAATATAACCGTCGTACGTAGAGTCGTTACCCAATCTCCCTGGCCAGTGCACACAACTCTGCTCACGAGATTTTTATTTTTATTTTTATTGAGAGAGAGGAAAACCAGATGACACGGAGAAAAACTCTAGTGGCATTGGAGCGAACAACACATCAAACAAACTCAACACACTCCATGCCTGAGCCGGGACTGGAACCTGGATCACAGCGGTGAACGGCGGGAGATTAACTACTACGTCATCCATGACACGCTGACGGCGAGCCCTCCTGCCCTGTTCAGATCCAAGCTCCCTCCCCCTCCTCTAGCTAGGGCGTATACTCCTGGTAGTTAGATGACAAACACTATACCTTCATTTTCAATGCTCTCGCTAAGATGAAGAAGTAGCCAGTGACGAAAGCCAGGGATAGGAGAGAGCGTTGCATACTGGGTAATATTGGGAAACTCGTGCTGTAGTTCACGTACCACGTGCTTGATAAGAAAGTTGCCCAGGTCCACTCCACTTAAACCTGAAGACAAGTCAGCATTAAGAATAACATTAACCATACTTTGGCTATTTATGTGGTGTCACGTGACATTTCTTATGTTAATGTCTTTTTTTATTTTTAATCTATTCTAAATTAATCTTAAAAACAAACACAAATTTCAAAAGATACAAGCGTAGCTTGTCCGGCAAGGTGTTAAAAGGTCTCTGTCGTTTGTCTCTCTTTTCCTTTGATGGACAATGATATTGACTGTATAGTGATGGTTAATAATAAGGATAAAGAAGATGATAATCACAAACTCACCTTTTTGTGTCGATGATATTGAATAAAATATAGCAGTGGTCCTGTTTTCCAGTTCATATTCACATTCATCAATATCTACTTCTGGCTCGCTAAGAATACCCTAACAGAGATATCAAAATATGATGATATGGAATATATAGGGCGCTTCTTCATGCGAAATATGTATTGAATAAAAGATAGCAGTGGTCCTGTTTTCCAGTTAATATTCACATTCATCAATATCTACTTCTGGCTCGCTTAGAATACCCTAACAAAGATATCAAAATATGATGATATAGGGCGCTTTTTCATGCGAAATAAGTATTGAATAAAAGATAGCAGTGGTCCTGTTTTCAAGTTCATTTTGTTTTCAAAACTATGATCAGTGTCGCAGCCAAAGCTACAGTCCACACTAAGAGGCCTGCAAAGGATGTCGGTAATATGAACATAATTTGTTGATCTATTGAATGATTTTTTCATGAAATATGTATTTAATCATCTACCACTGTAATAACTGTTTAGGTTCATATAACACAAACACGTACAACAAAAATATACTATAATTAAATCGATAACAAGAGAAGAAATACCGACCACCTTTGCAGGCTTCAGAGTGTTGACTGTAGCTTTAATTGCTACAACGATTTTCAAATAGTTGTATACCTGTATATTATCTGATATCTCATACTCTAATGCTGTATGTAGGACAACAATAGGTTCTCGTGGCATGGATCGATGTGTGTAGACATAACATCGTCTATCAGGTGCAAGGCGTCTTTTAAGGTCATCCCACCCTTGGATTAGATGCACTGCTTCATAGCGAATTATCTGTTGAAAAATGTACAAGATGTAATGCTTGCTTTTTCAATCCATCGTTTCATTTACTCAACTCTGTTTATCCATTCAATAATTTATCTTTTCTTTTTTTTAATTAAAAAAGTAATGTTTTAAAAACATTTGATTTATAAATCCACACATTTATATATTCATATAATACTTCGTTTATTCACTCACTATCCATTCATCCATCTTTTCACCCATTTATTTATCCATACGCCTCCATACACCCATCTATCCATTCATCTACCTCTTCCCCTCCCTCTATCCATCCATCTACCCATGTATCCGCCTCCCTGCCTCCCTATATTCCTCTTTCTATCCATTCATCCACCCATCTATTCATTCATCCGCCTCCATTCTTCTATTCATCCATCTATCCATCCATTTATCCATCCATCCATTTATCCATCCATCTTTACTTCCGCCTCCCTCCACCTATCGATCAATCTATTCATTCATCTATCTATCCACCTATTCATTCATCCACCTCCATTCCTCTATACATCCATCTATCCATCCATCTGTCCGTCTTTAATTCCGTCTCCCTCCACCTATCGATCAATTTATTCATTCATTCCACCCATTCTTTTGAAAAAACAGTAACATTCAATCCTATGGTATATATTTGTTGGGTATAAATCAGTTTGATTGTGGAATTTACCTTTTCCAGAACACTACACGATGAGTTCCACGTTATTCTCTCGAGATCCAGCAGACCTACAGAAAACCACTGAGCCAAGAGAGTCTTTATCGATGTACTGAGATCTTGGAGCTCTTGACGGTGAGCTGAGGTTGACGAATCACTTAGTATTTCCTGGAGAATAAATAAATATAAAACAGTGAAATAAGACAAGACTTTTTTGAAGAACATAATAGATCAAACACGAAGCACGAGATTTTGTCTGACTTCTCAGTCGCATTATAATTCATTTGTTTTTTAATCTCCTGAGGCTCAAATATAACAAATTTATAGTGTCTTGATCAGTGTTTGATCGTGTAGCAAGACCTATGCACGTGACTGAAATGCAAAGTTGGTATTCGTCCCTGAGATAATGAATTATTCTGAATGAGTTTGAGAAGTGACGGGACTGGGGCCGAGTAAAAATATTAATCTAAGCCAGAAATGATCCCCATCACACAAAACAACATACAACTATTAGTATTACTACCGAGTTTGACCATGTTTGGGTGAATACTTACTGAGTGGCAAGCTTCTAAAAGTCGCAAAAATAAAGAGAGTGTAAAAAAAAAAAAAAAAAGAGCGTCCGTAAAAAACGTAACCATAAATCAGTTAGTATTTGCCACTTAATTCTATAACTTAGTAAACTTATTAATTTTAGTGTGGTCTTTCATGTGATGGGGTTTCTCAATAAGTTTAATATTTCGACACTAGTTCCCAGTCCCTTCCTCAATTCCGGAAAGAAGAATTGACCATCTGATTGTGTACCCCGAGATATTAGCTCAACCTCAGCATCAATAGCGAGTAATATGTTCCTATAACTTTACTTCATCACTTAGAATTTTTATATGTTTTAATCGTCTGCTTGCATGCCTCACATTATCAGTGTGCATATCACAGTGCATACCTTGACATATTCCATGAGTCATTTGTATTTTCTAGTATACACACGAGCCTTGAGGCGAGTGTGTATACAAAGGAAATACAAGTCACAAGTGGTATATTCACGGTATGTCACGAGAAAACATTGTATAACTATTTTATCCCACATCAGATAAAATAAAAAGAGCCAGCAATGTTTCATGGGAAGACGCAGTTGAATACTACCGAATATACAATGGCTTTCAAGCATTCTGATTGGCTGTATTTTATATGAAAGGGATAAAAAAAAATTATCACATGCTAGTGAGACACTGCCATTGAAAAACTCGAAACTGGAATATTATTTGAGGTAACAAACATAAAAAGCTATTACCGATAGATCATTGCGCAAGTCAACAATAAACTTGACCCCTCCCTCTAGTCTACTCATATTAGACAACAGAAATATGGACGATTACCCATAGATCATTGCGCAGGTCAACAATAAACTTGAACCCTACCTCTAGTCTACTAATATTAGACACGATTACCGATAGATCATTGCGCAAGTCATCAATAAACTTGACCCCTCCCTCTAGTCTACTAATATTAGACAATAGAAATATGGACGATTACCGATAGATCATTGCGCAAGTCATCAATAAACTTGACCCCTCCCTCTAGTCTACTAATATTAGACAATAGAAATATGGACGATTACCGATAGATCATTGCGCATGTCAACAATAAACTTGACTCCTCCCTCTAGTCTACTAATAT
>JAUPMH010159995.1:0-13334 GCA_032270665.1 Metridium farcimen
TCAATTCCTATCGTACTAAATTCTAATGTTCTATTTTCTTTATAACAAATGTATATTTTTGTATGACAACCTTACTGTAAGTAGGTGTATGTCATTATTCAGTTTACTTTTTCTTGAACTGAAAACAAAACGACTGCAACGATATTTTTTCAAGCTGCATTTTCCTTTTATCCTGAAACAATTTTGTGCAAAAAAAACCCTAGAAATCGTTAAATTTATGCAATTATATTTTAAATTAGTGTTGTCTTAAGTGTGTTTATTTTAAGTAGTTTTTTTTTTAACAAAACTCAATTGTTTTCCGTTTATTAACTTTTATATTTACTTGTTTTTTTAAGTCATTATTATTACATTATTCCGGCGTTAAGTTAAGTTAATATTATTGTAATCTGTTTTCAGATTTTTTTTTAACAAAACTCAATTGTCATCCGTTTATTAACTTTTATAAGTCATTTTTGTAACATTCGTTGAGTTAATATTATTGTTGTAATTTTTTTTTCTCAATTTATTTATTTTTTAATAAAACTCAATTGTTATCCGTTTATTAACTTTTATATATTTATTTTTAATTCATTATTATAACATTCGTTGAGTTAATATTATGGTAATATTTTTTCTCATTTTATTTTCTGAATAACATGGCGAAAACTTGTTTCTTTACCTTGCTATATTGCTGCAATATTGTTGTAATATTTTTTCTCATTATATTTTCTGAATAACATGGCGAAAACTTGTTTCTTTACCTTGCTATATTGTTGTAATGTTTTTGTAATATTTTTACTCATTATATTTTCCGAATAACATGGCGAAAACTTGTTTATTTTATTTTCTCTTGCAAAATTTTCTCTGAAAAGAAATTAGAATCTGGATATGGTTGGCTAAGGCTTTAATCACCCAATTAATTAAATGTTTTCTAGAGAAGCCGATATGGGCTTAAGATGGAGTAAGAAATAAGTAATTCTACTTGACCTGTGGTAAAGATTTTGTTGCCATAATTTGATATTAATTGATTTACCCCCCAAAAAAACACCCATACAATAACATTCTCAGTGCTTTATTCCTATCTATTTTTTATTCATTTTTCGATTAAGAATTTAAGGAAAAATAAATGAATCCATTTTTAAATTATATTAAAATTATTATTATAATTTTCTCTAAATAAGCCGGATAAAAATCTACTTCCATTTCTAGCATGCTACAATACAATTCTCGGTGCTTTTTGTTCTTTCCTTTTTATCCATTTTTCACTTAAGAATTTGAGGAAAATAAAGCCATTGTTGAATTTCGTTATATCTAATTGTGATTGGCATTTTCTCTTAATAAGCCGAAAAAAATCTACTTCCATTTCTAGCATGATACAATAAAATTTTCTATGCTTTTTTTCCTTTCACTTTTATTCATTTTTCACTTAAGAATTTTAGGAAAATGAATCTTTTGTTAAATTTCGTATATTATGATTATTATTTGCATTTTAAAAAAAGACGGGAAAAAATCTACTTCCATTTCTAGCATGATACAATAACATTTTCTATGCTTTTTTTCCTTTCACTTTTATTCATTTTTCACTTAAGAATTTTAGGAGAATGGATCCTTTGTTATATTATGATTACTATCCTTTTTTTTTTCTTAATAAGCCGGATAAAAATCTACTTCCATTTCTAACAATGATACAATAAAATTCTCAGTGCATTTTTTTTACTTGTATTTTTCACTTAAGATTTTTAGAAATCTTGTTATATTATGATTATTATTTGCAATTTTTTTCTTAATAAGCCGGATAAAAATCTACTTCCATTTCTAGCATATGATACAATAAAATTCTCAGTGCATTTGTTTTACTTGTATTTTTCACTTAAGATTTTTAGAAATCTTGTTATATTATGATTATTATTGGCATTTACTCTTAATAAGCCGGATAAAAATCTACTTCCATTTCTAGCTTGAAAACAACGCTTTATAAGTGATCCAGTGAAATTATGTTTCTAACCAAAAATGACAGTTATGGTTTTGCTAAAATAGACGATATTTATCAACATTGACATTCATTAACAAACAACCAGCAGGCTGTCTGCATTCGTTGGATTACAAGCCGCTGTAATTAAATAATATTCGCCTAATTGCTAACTAATATGTACAAAGCGTTAATATATAACTTTGTTAACCTTTTCTTTGGCATCTGCGGCTGCCATTTTTTATTGACTAAACTAAAAACGGCGTGGTTTAAATTCCTTTCTACCGCTTCTTCCAGCTTTTGCGTTTAAAAGCCCTCTTAGGACAAACCCTGTTTCATTTCCTTGATATAGTGAGCGTTTTTCAAGTGCCCTTCCGTTGCCATGGTATCATCATATTTTCGCGCGCTTTTTTCTGAAATTAATTTTGACCTAGAGATTGTTATTTCCAAAGTGAAAAATAGACATTAATGATGATGTTTAATTAAAAGGTTTTTTTTTTTAGTAAATTGTTGCTTTTTCGACGGCGCCTATTATTATTATATAATGACGATTGTCCTATATACTTTATATTAGTAAATATCATCAACCTTAAATTAAAACATCAATAAAATAAAAGTTTTATAAGGCGATATCACACTCGTCAACGAGGCGAACAACTATCAGCCATGCTATTCGACCAATTTGTCAAATTAGACGTTGTTTTGATGACTTATCACAAAATTTACATCTTGTCTCCCGGTTTCAGAATGGATGAGTGTTTTTGTTTTGTCGAATGCCCAACGAGTTTTAAATAGGTTTCTGTTTTTACATACGACTCTCGTGTTCCCAAATAGAATCCAATGGTAATCTCTTTTACGCTTTAGATGGCTTACCCCCAATTGTGAGACAAATTATCTTTTTATGGTTGGGCATTGTGGTTGCCGTGGTAATCATCTCGACTTACTAGGCTCTCAAACCACAAATGTGGTTATTGGTGCATCGAGAATCGAAAATACGTTTTTCAACAATAGCCAAGCCTGTGTTGTGCCAGAAATTCATATCCTCACACGCTTTTCGCCGGTTTCTTGAGAACTCCAGCGAAACTCGCTGACGTAAATGCCCGTAGACGAGGTGCCGGCGAAAATTTATCGAGGATTTTAGTCTATCAATTTTAATGGGATTCGAAGAGCGGTTTTGAGGCAGAACCCGTCATAACTTTGAGCGACAGAGATTTTTAAATTGAGCCAGCGCGCGCGCTTTAGCCAACACAGCATGCAAATTTCAACCCGAACTGTCATCATTCGGGCAGGTGCTGGTCACGTGACCCGTCGTGGCAAACCAGATGTTTTGACATTGTCATGTGTTTTTTTTTTTGTATTTTTAAAACTCGGGGGAATTCTAGTTGATTTGTAGAAATTGTCCTTACGATGCAATCCTAATTTTCTCAAATAACGCGCTGAAGTTGATTTTTTTTGGATCGTTTAGGAATATTCTGGGTTTTTTTTATTCCGCCGAGTTTAATTAGTAGTTTTTACCTATGTTAGAATATACTACCACATAAGAGTAGTTGACACCTCGGATGGAGGAGCTTAAAAATCTTAAAAAAATAGCCGTGTCCCTCGTTAGATCGTGCGAATCATTGTCGTTGTTCAACATCCAGTAGAAATAATGCCTAAAGCGAGAAAAAATATTTTAAAAACACTTCCTTAAACATACTCAATCACCTTCAAAAAATATCTCATAATGAACCAGGAAAAATATTCTAAAAAGTTTCAATTTTCGGGTAAAATGATACTGTTCGATTGGTTTTCGAACGCCAAGGATATTGGCAACACTTGAGTTGCCCAGCTTGTTAAGTCCAGCTCGACTCATTTACTTGACCAAATAGGCTGATAAATTATGAACTAGAAAAAAGGTTGTACGCCAGAAACTTCGAAGCGGTGTGATTTGATCAAATGTATGTAGCTTCATGGATGTTTACTCACAGTAACCATCCAATAGATTTACAAACCGTATATATAAGATTATATTAATCCCTTTTTTGTTCTTAAAAGTTTTTTATCTGAGTGATATAATTCGCTTGAATGATTGTTGAAGTTTGTAATCGAACTGTGTCGGACCGAAAGCTCTGATGGGCATAATGATTTTTTTCTCTCTTAAAAATGCATATGCTAGCGAGGCTTCCCGCTTGGACGAATTCATAGGGAATCCCGCCTGTTTCAGACCGAGAATTTCAATGAGAAGAAATAAAATTTACATTTTATTGCGAAGAGAGCTTCATGGTAATTTGTTGTAGTGCTGGTGAAGGTAGCCGTTTAGAAGAGAACGCTTCGGAAAGAATATAACTCGAAATTCAAAGACAACTTTGGTTTGAATATATTTCGGTTTTCGCGGTTTCCTTGTCGCGCGTAGTATTTTTTTACATTATTTATTAAGCACTAGAACTTGAGACCTGCCCGGCGACACTAGGTTTAGGGATTGTGAAACCTTCACGAAATAGCGAGCTGGATATCGTTTCTTTTGTCCGACTGTTCTCTTCTATTAAGGAGTGGAAAATCGAACAAGTTTTTAAGGGCTTGAAGGGGTTTTCACTGGACGTATTTAAGCCTGGATTTACATGGATAATTTTTGCAAATTTGTAAGGGAATAGATGACAGTTATACAAAAGAAAGCCTCGATTGTTTTCTAAACTCTCACTCAAGCAGTCACTTTGCTGACCTCTGATTGGCTGTTGGATTCAATTGTGTTTAATATATTGCTAATTAGCAATCTCCTTCGCAATTAGGCTTTCCTTACAACGACCAGGTTGGAAGAAACTAGACACTCATCAGTCGGAAGACGCCGAAAACATTTCCGTACTTCCTCTGACTACTTGATTAATCGCTTGTGTCGAGGCAAAGTTTCCTTTCGCCGTTCAATCAAGCGTAGGGTGACCGTAGAATGTGTGTTTACATCGACGAAACACTTCTTAGCATATGAAAACAATCGGTGGTTGACTGCCGAAATCCTTTTACTATGGCCTAATTTAAACCACTGGTCCATGAGTGAATCGGAAAACCGACTGATGCCCGTCGTCGGCGTCGTCCCTACAGACACTGAGAACGAACCAGCAACTATTTAATACAGGATACCAAGAAAGCTTGGCAAGTCTACTCAAAGGAATATAGGTTTTCGAATAAATCAAGCGAATGGCGATATCAGGCTACAGTGAATAAGAACTGTGTTGGGCATAAATTAGCGTTGTTTGTACGAAGACACCACGGTCTTCACTATACACCTGTCCGCTTCTGCAGGTTTGATGTGAGAACCTAGTTTCACTGTGGACTCCCATCAAAGTCTATCATGGCGGCCGATGTAGTCGCTTGGCTGCCGTTTGCTCGTGCGGCTGCGATAGGATGGGTGCCTTTGGCTACGGCGCCAATGCCTCCACCACCAGAAACGGCAAAACAAGAGGATCGAGTCACTATCAACGTTAGTGGAAGGCGCTTTGAAACATGGCGAAATACGTTGGCAAAGTTCCCGGAGACCCTGTTAGGAAGCGACGAGAAAGAATATTTCTACGATTCGGAAACAAATGAGTATTTCTTCGACCGGGACCCGGATCTTTTTCGCCATGTTTTAAATTATTATCGAAACGGCAAGCTGCATTATCCCCGCGGCGAGTGTGTCTCCTCGTTTGAAGACGAACTTGCGTTTTTTGGGATCTCAGAAGATGTCGTACACGATTGTTGTTGGGAAGATTTTCGGGAAAGGAAAAAGGAATGTATGGAGCGCATATTCGAACCGGATAAAATGGATGATGCATCGCAAAATGGCGATGAGCCTATTGATCAGACGGTTCGCGAACAACTCTGGACTGCTTTCCAAAATCCCCAGAGTTCAAAGTTGGCGTCCATGTCATACTACATCACAGGATTATTCATCGCTGTCAGTGTTATAAGTACTGTAGTGGAGACTCTACCATGCAAGGGAAAGACTTCGTGTGGGGAAGTATACAAGCAAATATTTTTCGGCTTGGAAGCCGCGTGTGTTGTGGTGTTTACAGTTGAATATTTAGCAAGGCTCTTTGCTGCTCCTGACCGTGTTAAATTTGCTCGAGATTTACTGAGTGTAATTGACGTTGTAGCTATTCTACCTTTTTACATAGGTCTTTTTATGCCCAATAATTCTATCAGTGGAGCTTTTGTGACATTAAGAGTTTTTCGTATCTTCAGAATTTTTAAGTTTTCTCGTCATTCGCGAGGACTGCGAATCCTAGGCTATACGCTCAAAAGTTGTGCATCAGAATTGGGATTCCTTCTATTTTCTCTGTCGATGGCCATAATAATCTTCGCCACCGTCATGTACTATGTGGAAAAGGGAGAAAGGGACACGAAATTCACGAGTATTCCCGCTTCTTTCTGGTATACGATTGTTACAATGACGACTTTAGGGTAAGTACTTGATGTTGTGTGTGTATGTCTTTAACAGAGCTCATCTATGAAGGCATTCATTAATGTTTTTTCCGTTTTGTTTACATAACTGACTGAACAATCTTCTCTCTAAATTAGAAAGTTTACTCGCGAGATAACATTACCGTGAACAGCAACAACCCACTAAAAATATTGATCATACAAAACGCTTCGCTTCGTTGCTTGTTAATACAAACACCAGAAGATGGTTTGTGTTCGCGAAGTACGTTCAATTGTACAAAATTCACGCTCCGATGGCTACTCAAAAATAACCACAGCTACTGTATTATTACCATCAGAAATAAAAACAAGTAACACAAAACGACGGCTTCAATCCAAAATGCGATCCAAAAAATCCCACAAAACGAGCGATATTTGGCAATACTGGATTAAGCTGTCGTTTTCTTTTCTTCGTTCTCGAAATCCCTTTATTTTGACAAGCGGTTGCAATATTCAGCCACTTCTATTTTCTTTATGGTTCTTAATCTCCTAGTTTGAGATCCCCTAATTCTCAAAACGCACGGTTCAAATCTCCATCGATTCATGTGTGTAAAAATATTCGTATCAGCCGGTTTTTTGGCGCGATAACAGTCCTCGGCGTTGCGAGGGCGTACAAGCTTTTTAAACGTATCGAAAATCAAAATTACCTCTAATAGCGTAAAATGACTACAATCCCTCTTGTCCACTAAACGGAAATATATCGTGAATAAGTCCGCTTTTTTTTAGTAAACTAACTTTTTAACTTCATTCGCAAAGTGATTGTTTTTTGGAGGTCTTATATATTGATGATAACAAAGATGTCTCGTAGATGTTCACCACTAAACCATATATTTTTTAATAAGTATCGTCATTTTTGTCATATTTACATTTATTTTTTTTCTCTACGAATATGAGTCTGAAAGGTATGCTTTTTTCCTTCGATGGGTTTTTGTATTATTTTTCTCTATTATATCTTAAATGGATATATATATTTTTTTTTTGCACTAAATTATTGACTTAATATATTTTGGACCAACGTGTTATGTTATCGATCTGTTTGTATCTTTTGAAACCACCATCAATGTTTCCATTCAGACCATTTGTTTTATTTTTTTTCTTATTCAATTTTTAATTCTATTTTTCCCATTCTGTTTGACAATATACTCACACATCAATTTTTATCATTTCATATACCCGTACACATACGCTCTGTGCTTAAATTACTGATTTTGAAGTTTGTATAATTTATCTTATAATTATATTCGTGTAAGTTGCATCAAATGTTTCCATTTGTTTTGTCATTTCCCATCCTGTTTCTCATTTTATATTCATTCACTTTTGAATTTCATTTTATTTCTTTTTAATATTTTTTTGTTTAATTTATGTCGCTAAACTTTTCTTTTCTCGACGTATTTTCTCGATGTTTACTTCTTTAGTAGTTATAGATCTTTACTTCAGTTTCCCATTTTATTTCCCATTTTTATTTCTTGTATTTTGCTGTGTGTGTATTACTGATACGTGGATAATAATCGTTTTACATTAAATCGTCTTTACTATAGTATGATCTGATAGCTTTATTTGTATCATACTAATCGGTTTTCGATTTTCTCAGTTTTATGAATAATTTTCCCATTTTAATTTCTCATTTTTTATGTTGTTTTCGTCAATTTTTTGTCTTCTAAGCGCTATATTTTTTCTGCTAAAAATGACTGAAATTTGTTCTAGCGAACTATCATTTCATTCGATGGATTACCTACTGATAAAAATCTTATAAAATATAAAATATCACATTCAATATTTCTCAGTTTCATCATTCACTGCTCAATTAAAGGTTTCCAATTTCTTTTCCCTATACTTATTACAGTATAATTTTTCCTAATTATTCTTTCATAAATCGTTCTTTTTGAAAAATTGCCATTTAATTCTCATCTTTCTATTATATTGTTTTCATTCAATTTTCCCATTTAATTCTCATCTTATTTCCCACTTCATTGTAGGCACTTCCCCTACTGTATTTCTTTCTTCCTCAAAATATTCAATTTCAGTCCAATATTCAATTAAAGCTTTTCGCATCAGAGTGCATTTTGTTTTCAATTTTAGGTGGTTAAACGACCGTAGGGTAAAATACCAACAGTGCTAGCTATTAATCACATGGGCCTCTTAAATAATATTACCACCTAAAGTGCTTAACATTTGTATCTCAAGATATCCATTTTTGTAGCTTAATGTGTTTCTTAAGTCACTTTTTGAACATTTGTTTGATAAAACTCAAGAATTCTTAAAGGAAACTGGACGAGAATTGTAAATTGAACTCGTAAATGGAAAACTTAAACATACTTAGGTGTGACGTAAGTTAGTAATTACTTTGTAAATTGATGGTCAGGAGAAGCAACAATTTTTTCTATCCTTAATCGAGAATAGTGCTGCATTTTAAGAGCTTTTGATTAACTTAAAAACCTCATTTAAAGACGTAATCTTGAAATTTGTCAGTTAGAGTTGAGAAAAAAGACAAAAACAGCAAACCTTTCCTCGTCCTGAAATTATAAACCGTAGAAAATATCACATAAAGCTCATATGTATTTTTTCAGTTGTATAAAGCTGCAATCGATATACATTTTATGTGGACGATCATACCTCATCCACATACATTTTATAATTGGCTAGCTTTCTTGAAACAGTGTTTTTAATTTTGAAGGAATGCATTTAACTTTGAAGTAAAATATTACAGAGAAAAATATAGAAATTGACACATGGTTGACGTTAGAAAATTGAGAACAACACCTAGTTGTTTTTTGGGATGAAAACTGCCCTGTCCTTAGAAAATGTTGTATTTCTCAAAAACGAGGATCAATATAAAATTATATGCAAGTTACACCTAAACGATTTTCACGGATTTGGAAAGTGTCGTTAGGGCTGAAAAAGTTCGTCTTGCAAGAGAAACTTTGCAATAAACAAACGACAAAATATAAAATATAAAAGCTTTTTTCGAAGTCAATTTTCTACGAACAATAATAATTCGGCATGTTTCATGTAATCAAATTGCAAATGGACAATTTGCGAAGAGAACGCAATTCAGTAAATGCAGATTTTGCTGCATCTAGAAATTTCCAATCGATTTGCATGGATGTTATAACATGATTCAAACATTCTCGTTATAATATATAACAATGCCAATACCAATTTGGTAAACAAAGCAGGGTTATATGCACCTATTTCAACACCTAGTAATTTTTCAAATCGATTTGCAAGAGATATGTCTCACCATGAAAATAAAACACTCTGAATTTCATAAACAACAAAATAAAATATTCCTTTTTCAACATCTAGTTTGAATAGGATTTAGAAATGCTCTCCACCATAAAAAATTATCTGAATTCCATCAACAGTATTTTAAAACACGTACTTGTTCAAGATCGATTTACATGGATATAGTAAATGTTATTCAAACTAAGAGTTCATCCTATATTTTTAATTTCATTCCGTCGTTAAGAGTACGATTATAAGGCATTAAATATATTTACATTTGTAAGTTGTCTTTGGGCTAACTTGTTTGGGGCGTCTATTTGGCACCACAAGGTAGATTATATAATGGCCGTTAATGGTCTATTAACAGCCTGCCTTTTTATTTTTCGTTTTTTTTATTTTTATTTTTTTTTATTTTTCGTTTTTTTTTTTAATTTTTTTTTAATTTCAATTGATGCTGAATTTTGTAAATGTACAAATTTTACCTCAACGAATATATTAAAATTTCAAAGAATATATTTTTTCTTTATTTTTCATTTTTTTGTCTCTTTTTATTACAGTGTTTGTTAAATTTTGTAATTGTAAAAACTTTATTTCAAATTTCAAACAATATATTTTTCCTTAATTTGGTATATTTGTATGATTTTAGGAAACTGTTTTGTGACTGAAAAAATGTTTTTTTTTAATTGTATATCTCTTTCGTTTATTTATTTGACGAAGATAGACGAAAATGCTTGTCATGTTAATCTTATTTTGCATTTTATAAATGACATTCTAGAATATTTATATTTTAGTTAAATTTGAATTTTACTTTTTAGAAATTAAGGACAAATTCATGAGATATTTATTTTCAATTTCGATAGTCATAATGCATTATATTTTCTTATCCTTATTGTTATTATAATATGTGTCTGTGGTATAGTTTTTACTAAAAATGGAGTACAAATTTGTATAATGTATTTTTGTTTTTCTATTTTGCATTTTTTGCAAAATGTATATGCATTAGAAGAATAAAAAATATCTTGTGAAAATATTTATTGATAATTTCCCTATTATCACCTTAAGTTCGATTCAAATATTCACATAAATGTATAAGATAGCAACTGAATAATAGATTGGCGGATTGCATAACAATTTCTGCATAGGACATAGGACTTGAAAACTCACTTGGGTCGAAATAAGGACAGCGATTTTAATTGCTAATATAACATTGTATTCTTACTGAAGGATAAAATGCCGGAAAATACATTTTTAATGATAATTTATTTTTTATTTGCTGTTGAATAAATTTATTGTGGTTTGGTGCTTTTGTTATATCATTAACACCTAAATCGACAACTTTTAACTCTTTAAAAACACTTCGTGTTTTTTTTTTGTACTTTAACAGAGAAGTGTAAAATATTCATTATAAACATTTTTCAGGTCTACGTTGTGTTCGTGTCTAATTGTTATGTATCCATTGGGTAACGCGTTGCTATGTATGTTTCATTCAATTCAAATATTTTGTGAATAAGATTATTCGTATTTTGATGTCACGTAGATGTGTTTGAAACACAAGTTCTTATGCTTAGAGGTTTTGAATTGGATGTGGAAACGTATATAATAACGCTTTAGCCGATTATAATTATTGAGATATCAAATTATAAAATGAATATAATCAACGTAAAAAAAAGAATTTATCTTGTTCTCAGAGGTTTTGAATTGGATATGGAAACGTTTATAGTAACGCTTAGCCGATTATTATTGTTTGAGATATCAAATTATAAAATGAATAGAATCAACTTAAAATAAAGAATTTCTCTTGTTATCAGAAGTTTTGAATTGGATGTGGAAACGTATATAATAACGCGTTAGCCGATTATTATTGTTTGAGATATCAAATTATAAAATGAATATAATCAACGTAAAATAAAGACTTTCGTATACTTCGTTTCATTCATGCTATATAAACTAACATTATTTTCTATTGATTGGTGATATTTTTGTTTTTGAAAAAAAGCTTTTAATGCGTAGTTGATACAACATTATTTTCAATATGATCAGTTACTCACCAAGACATTGTTATTAGTTGTTTTTGTTTAGTTTCGATTTTAAATCGATTTTTGTACCAAAAGCGAGTTCTTTTTTACAAACCATCTAAATTTTATTGATCTGTTCGAATCATTTCCTCATTGTAGTATTCTAAACTAGTTAATTCTATTTGGTTTTGTTTTTAAAAGTTTTTTTAGTTTTGTTGAATTTCGTTTGTTGGGATTGTTCAACTGTTTTTCGTCAGGACATTTCTAACACAATCAAACAAAATTACCCAGAATGAAAATTCTATATAATTTACAATCTTTTCGGTTTCTTACATAACGTCCAAAATTTCTAGTATTCAATTTTTACCCAAAAATATACAAGAAATCCAAAATAGTAATCTTGTTTCGTGTATTTTTTCACATTTGAAGGTTGCTTCCCCCCCCCCCCTTTTTTTTGCACAACTAAAATTCACAGAAAACAAAAATGCATTAATTTAAAACGAAATCGACAAAATAATTTGCAAATTTCCACAGTCAAAGTTTTCACATCTAAAGTTGCCTTTTTCTTTTAAAAGTAAAATTTAGTGAAAACCAAAACTGCATTTATTTAAAGCGAAATCGACAAAATAATTTGCAAATTTCCACGGTCAAAGTTTTTACATCTAAAGTTGCCTTTTTCTTTTAATTCAGTTAATAGTAAAATGCTGAAAAACTGAAAGCAAAACCAAAATGCATTTCGTGCAAAATTGTATTTCATTATAATGAACGTCACGCTGTTTTCAAGTTTATGGGGCAGTTTAAATTGTTTTGTACAATTTTAATGCGAAATCGTCAAAATAATTTGCATCTAAACACATCTACAGTTACGTTTCTTTTAATTTAAAAGTAAAATGCACTGAAAACCAAAATTGCATTTCGTGCGAAATTTCATTTCATTATAATCAGCGTCACGCTGTTTTCATGGGGCAGTTTAAATTGTTTTGTACAATTTTAATCTCTGAACGTTTTATTTATTACAATCATGTTCTTGTTTCTCATTATTGTCGGTAATGATTGCTGTTCTGCCCTGAAAGTGTCATTTATCTTTGCGTGTTTTGACTGGATGACTAACAACAAGTGACGTGTGACTGTAACTTTCTCGTTTAATGGATATTTAAACTCAACGTTTAATAAACATGGACAAACTACAAAATGTCGCTAGTATTTTAAGTGAATGTAGAGTTTTGAGCAGCAACTGAAGAAAAATGGTTTCTGGTTTATGTATATATTTGAATATGTTTGCATAACATTTTGCATTAAACTAGCTCAGCATGATGGAATAAACAAATAGACAGACAAACAAACAAGCAGACAAATAAACAAACAAGCAGACAAATAACAAACAAACAGGCAAACAAACAAACAGATAGATAGATAAACAAACAAACAATAGCAAAAAAACCAGATACACCAACAGATAGACAAACAAATAGATAGATAAACAAACAGACAGACAAAAAAAGAAACACATAGATAAACAAACAAATAAACAGACAAACAAAAAGATAGACAAACAAACAAACAGACAAACAAACAGTCAAATAAACAAACAAACATATAAAAAAAAAAAGATAGAATAACAAACAGACAGATAGAAAAAGAAACAGATAGATAAACAAACAAACACACAAATAAAAACAGCTAGACGAACAAAAAGATAGACAAACAAACAAACA
>JAUPMH010160106.1:0-10194 GCA_032270665.1 Metridium farcimen
AATAGTTAGTATTAGGTATAGTAAGGCACATTAGCAAGTCAAGTGGGAATGGTAGGTAAGTGAGAGAGAGTAAGGGGGAGGTGTAAGTGAAATCAAAAGGAGGGAGTGGTAAGTAGGTTAGATCCCCTGTTTTATTTATGAGTCCCATAAATAAAATCCCTTTTAGAATGTCAGATTGTACCAGTTCAAGACTCATCTGGACCACAGCGGTGAGAGGCCAGCGCAAACAATTACATAAGATATACAATGCATTTAGGTCTTGCACTATTCGTAATTCAGCATCATAATTCAATCTTTTTTGAATCAGCTGTAAACTATAGAAAATATTGTAATAATATTACACTATATATGCCAAACTGATACAAACCGCTTAAGATAATATAGCCCGTGCCCTTACTATTTAATGAATCTAGGAATCAAACTTCCTGAATAATAGTTGAGACTAATTGATAAATATTGAGGCTGTTTCTTTATTTAGCACTGAAACACCTTAAACGAAAAATACAGGTTGACTCTAATTGATAAATATTGACTGTGCATGACTTTGGTCGCTTTTTCTTTGTCGTTTCAACTATTATTACTATTGTTTTGTGTCTGTTATTCTGGTTTGCTCGCTGATTAGATAAACTTAAACCGAATTAAACGAACTGAACTCATTCTTAGTTGATCCTGAAGAATAGGTTGGATTGATAAATATTGGCTTAAAATTTGGTAGATTTCTTCATGTGTTTTTACCATTCCAAACATTATTTCTATCGTACGCGTGTTTTGTCT
This sequence comes from Metridium farcimen, assembly GCA_032270665.1. Taxonomy (NCBI): domain Eukaryota; kingdom Metazoa; phylum Cnidaria; class Anthozoa; order Actiniaria; family Metridiidae; genus Metridium; species Metridium farcimen. The sequence continues at coordinate 775 of JAUPMH010160106.1, forward strand.
CTTATTCTTGTTTGCTTGCTGAATACAGATAAATTAAACCCAATTCAATCTAAGTTGAGTTTTTGTATAGGTTGGATTCAGATCAGTATTGCCAGTGGCTTCAGTTGAAATTTGTCGCTTTTTTCTTGTGTTTTTACCATTTCAAACATTATTGCTATCGTGTTTGTGTCTCTTATTCTTGTTTGCTTGCTGAATAGATAAACTAAACCGAATTCAATCTAAGTTGACTTTTTATAATAGGTTGGATTGATCAATATTGCCTGCGAATTTCCTTGTGTTTTCACCATTTGGCAATCATTATTACTATCGTGTCTTCAACATTCAAAACAAAATACACAGACACAGAACCAGACTAATAGTTAAATTAAACGGAACTGAATATTAGTCTATATAATCGATTCTAATATTCGGTTGTCTCCTGCACTATAACAATAACTATTTCAGTCTTTCACCTTGAAGCGCCTCATTTGGATCGAGATTAAACTAGGAACTTTACTCAGTTTATTAACGATGGATTGAGGAAAAACTATTGATAGAGCATCTGATATACATTGTTGCACTTTCCAGCGGTTTCATTTTGTGTGATTTGCAAATATAAAACGAAGCTTTTCTTTATTAGCTAATTGGATTAGTTGATCACCTGTTTTTCACAAAAGTTGTCTAAAAAGAAATACGAACTACAAATCCCGCATCCTGATTGGCTGAGGCGCGTGCGCGGCACGCGAGTATAATAATCAATTTGTTCTTATATAAGAGAAAAAGAAAAGTTGCAAAATGTAACACTCTACCAAAAAAAAAAAAAACAGTCTAAGATTCTGTATTTGATGGCAACCGTCGCGGAAAAAAGAACAATTTAAGCAATAGTCTTTTACACCGTTCTCGTCGATCAACCCTAGCTTCTAAAATATTCTCGACATGCGCAATTGGACTACAGCCCGAGGTAATTTAAGGAATGTGCACATTATCAAACAATTGAAATACTTTAAAATTCCACGGGCTTTAGTCAAATTCTAAAGAATATGCTACATGCTATTGAGGCTGAGGCTGATTGTCGAGAACGGTGAAATAGACCAAATCAGCTAACGCGTTGCTACAGTGTATGCACGTTTCCACCCAATTCAAAACCACTGTGAATAAAAACTTTTGTTCCAAAAATCTTCCATGTGATATCGAAATACAAAAAACAAAGAATCTTATTCCCAAAAGATTTGAATTGGATGGAAACATAGCATAGCAACGCATACATAGCAACGCGTTATCCGATTTGGTCTATGGTCTATTGCAAAAGAGACTGAGTTCCAAAAAAAGGTTTCGGGACTTTTAAATCTGAACTTGTTATCCTCAACGCAAATAGCGGTCTGAAAGAAGATCTGATTATTAAGTACATTATACTATCTTAATCCCAGCATTTTAGTAATGTAGATTTGTGTACTAAGCAATCCACACAGGAAGCATGCACTTTCAATGTCAGATAGAAACCCGTAATATATCAGAGCAAGGAAGAAGCAAAGACGGCGCCACCCCTTTTAATAATGATAGATATAGTAAACAAAATCCTACAATGACATTTGGATCTAGAATATACGTCTTTGTAATGGATGCTATACAACTTTTCCAACTAAGGTTGATCATTTGGAAATGGTTAAACTGAGATCGATAGGAATTGTGTGAATTCATCTTTTAATAATGATAGATATAGCAAACGAAATCCAACAATGACTTTTGGATCTAGAATATACGTCTTTGTAATGAGTTCTATACAACTATTTCAACTATTGTTGATCATTTGGAAATGGTTGAGCTGAGATCGATAGGAATTGTGGGAATTCATCTTTTAATAATGATAGATATAGCAAACGAAATCCAACAATGACTTTTGGATCTAGAATATACGCCTTTGAAATGGATGCTATACAACTATTTCAACTAAGGTTGGTCATCTGGAAATGGTTAAACTGAGATCGATAGGAATTGTGGGAATTGATCTTTTAATAATGATAGATATAGCAAACGAAATCCAACAATGACTTTTGGATCTAGAATATACGTCTTTGAAATGGGTTCTATACAACTATTTCAAGTAAGTTTGATCATCTGGAAATGGTTGAACTGAGATCGATAGGAATTGTGGGAATTCATCTTTTAATAATGATAGATATAGCAAACAAAATCCTACAATGATATATTATATCTAGAATATACGTCTTTGTAATGGATGCTATACAAATTTACAAATTATTTCAAAAACGAGAGGGAGTGTTTCTTCAGGGTTTACAAACACGAGAAAACGTTTACATGCACAATGCCGTATAGCACGAGTTTTTGGAATAAATAATAGTCAAAAAAAGAAAGTTCCAAAAAGATGAAAATTGGAAACACTATTAAAATCTTGTAATGTTTTGGCTGAAATATTATAAATAAGAAATATTTTTATTTTTATTTTTAGTTGATATATGAAAAAGCAGAGAACCGAACTAAAAACAGTCAAAATAAGAAAGTTCCAAAAAGATGAAAATTTTGGAATAACTTCTCTAACAAGCCATGCATTCATATGTGCATGCAGTTTGAGAAATATGTTCACCACAAGTGATGAAAATATTTGAAACAGTAGTTGTTTTCAACTCGAAAAATTGCGAATAGTTCCTATAAAAACAATCAATTGTTGAAACGTTTTTTTTGAAATGAATATCACAACCTACAAACATCGACTAGATATATAGTATTCTTGAACACTCAAAGTAACAAAATAAATAGCATTATAATTATAATTATGAGAATATTAATTATGTCAGTTCACACTGAAAAGTTTCATCGAACTGCGAAGTTAGCCCGCCATGTTGTGACGTCATAGTTTGATAATGATAAGGCTCTCATTATGTGATCAGTCTAGTTTTTGGTCCCTAAGTTTTCCTAGGAATGATTAGATTTCTAGTAGGTAATTAATCAGAACCAGCAGTTGAGTGTATGACCATTCTTACTCATCACAACCCGTGATCAGTCTATAGTATTTGGTTCCTAAGTTTTCCTAGAAATAATTAGGGTTCTATAGTACTGTAGGTACTTAATCAGAACGTACTAAGCTCTAAACTATAGCGGGTTTAAAAAATCAGTCTAGTATTTGGTTCCTAAGATTTCCTAGGTAAAATTAGGGTTCTAGTACAGGTACTTAATAATGCAGGAACAGCAGTCGAGTGTATGACGTACTTAGCTCTAAACTATAGCGGGTTTAAAGCCCTTCTTTAATACTCAACGCAACCTATTTCGTCCAGGAAGTACTTGAGGAGGGTTCTAGAAAGAATAATTAAAATGCAAACTTGAGATAAGGAATGATTTAATAACCCTTCAGGAAAGAGGAATAAATAAAAAAGTTAGAAGACTGAGGGACATAGTATAGTCATGAATGATTGAGTTTATCTATTATGATTTGTTGTATATATTTCATAGATATTTATATTGTTTGCGCTAAAGCTTAACTTGCTTATGTATAGTATCCCCTAAATAAGAACTGGTAGACAGTGCTAATAACTTTGACTCGATTTTGTTTCATGCATGTTTGCGCCCTGCCTCGGTTATATCTGCAATTGTCTTGGATAGTGCCTATATATAGTATCCCGTAAATAAAAACTAGATAGTAATAATTTTGATTTCCTTTTGTTTTGTTTCATGTTTGCACTCTGCCTTGTTGCAGCTCGACTTGCCTGTGCCTTGAGCAGTATAGTATCCCCTAAATAAGAACTAGAAGACAGTAATAATTTTGATTTGCTTTTGTTTTGTTTCATGTTTGCGCTCTGCAATGTTGGGTCCTTATAACAGCTTTGCTTGTCTGTGATAGTGACTTACAGCCACTAAAGAAAAACCACCACACAGTAGCAATCAATTTGAGTTCGTGTATATTGTGTTTGTGCTCTACCTCGTTTAAATACTTTGAAATTCACTCACTTGTAAATCAGTACAAATAGATATTAATAAATAACAACAACGTACTATAACCCTGCGAAGTTTAAAAGGTCTTTAACATAAACTGAAGAATAGCTACGGGGCTTGCAAAGCAGCAAAATGCCCTCTAAAAACTAATGGGTGTAACGTTGTAATCAGTAATATGTATACTCAATCGTGATTACAGGACGTGTAAATTGATGAATAGCTACGGGGTTTGCAAAGCAGCAAAATGTCCGCTTAAAAACCAATGGGTGTAGCGTGCGTTGTAATCAGTAATATGTATGCTCAATCGTGATTACACTACGTGTGCGTTGTCAGGATCTCGCCCTGCGGGATGTATTATTAACTAACGTGCGGCAAAACTACTAGAGATATTATCAACACTGTGGAACAATTAAATAAAACTGATTTGATTATTTTTATTTGGATATAAAAAGTACAGAATTTAATTAAACATAGTCAAAATAAGAAAGTTCCAAAAAGATGAAAATTGGAAACACTATTAAAATCTTGTAATGTTTTGACTGAAATATTATAAATAAGAAATATTTATATTTTTATTTTTTAGTTGATATAAAAAAAGCAGAGAATCGAATTAAAGATAGTCAAAATAAGAAAAGTTCAAAAAAGATTGAAAGGAAACACTATTAAAATCTTGTAATGTTTTGACTGAAATATTATAAATAAGAAATATTTTTATTTTTATTTTTTAGTTGATATAAAAAAGCAGATAATCGAATTAAAAATAGTCAAAATAGGAAAAGTTCAAAAAAATGAAAATTGGAAACACTATTAAAATCTTGTAATGTTTTGACTGAAATATTATAAATAAGAAATATTTCTATTTTTATTTTGATATAAAAGGCAAACTGAGTGCAATTATACTTGAAATCCGTAATGAAAAGGTAATACTTGAAAACTTTTTAAAAATTTAAGAAGCATTTTGACTGGAATAAACTTGAAGAAAATGTGCGATTTTTTTTATTTAATTTGTTTAGATATATAAAATTGGGAGTGCAATAATTAAATTGGCCGAAATACAGCCAGAATTAACTTATTAACAAAGTCCAGAATGAAAAGCTAGCACTTAAAAACCCTATTTAAGAAAAAAACAAACATTTGGAACATTTTATCCGATATATATTCTTATAATATGAAAAAAAAAAAAAAAATGAAAATATCGAATTGCTTATATACTTGGATACGTAACTAAAGAATGAATGAATGAATTTAATAGAATATAAAAGAAACCTGTTTACTGCTAAATACTTGAAAACTATTAGAACTCTTGTAACGATTGTTCATCATAATAGAGGGAAAGGGGTACCTAGCCACGATTAATCAAAGACAAATATCTATTCGTAGCTAAGCTATCATAAAGAACAATAACTCTAGATCTAGAATAACAACATGTAAGCGATTATTGCACGCAAATATCTAAAGACAATCGAGTGTACGTGTAATTTAAGCGGAATATACGCTCAAGATTTTATCTCCTCTTGTCTCCATTCGCTCGCGTTTTCTTGGTTTGTTTACTTAAGAGCACAGGGGCTTCAAACGTGTGAAAACACATCCAACACGACAGGTTGAAATAGCGATGAAGAAAGAAAACAAGCGAAAAACTTGTGTGGAGTGATCTGATCCCAAACGGCCGGTACGTACTGTGGGTGATATTTAGGAAATGTATTCCTATCAACTGCTTTCGGCTTTGAAATGAGCATGAGATTAGTTTTCGCGATATGTTTTTTTTTCTAACTATCGCTAAAAAATCGGACTCAAACGGTCGACATTATTTCGAATTAATCCAAACAAAAAAGATCACAATTTTGATCTATGTAGTCAGATTCTAAAACAATTTGCCGCAAATATAACTATAGCTATCTAACTGATATTCTATTCATTCGTTTAGATACCACATCATTTAGTTTCTGTATATTTCATAGGTGGGCTCTATTCGATAATATTGTTTGCTTATACATATATACTGACTTCTATTATTGAGGATATTGAGTCGATTATTGATCTCCGTTTGAAGGCAGTTTGACTTTAGCGGTAAAAACGAGACTAAACTAGTGTTAGCAGACGCGGTTATCTTCCGGTAATTCAAGGAAACCTGTCAAGAAAGTCGATCTGTATTTACATTCGGAAGATAGGATAAATTTGAACTGCATACTCAATGGAATTTTGTTTTAATTTTCGTTAAAAAATGGGGAATCGATATTCCCAAAATGAGTATTTGGACCGTCTATTGAATTTCATTCACTCTATCTTTAATCCCATTTTTTCGATTTTATTTTAAGAAGTGGGAATTGACTTTGAAATAGACGAAATATTTGTACTTTTATTTGTCTTATTTCAGTTTTGATTTTCTGTTCAATTTAATTCTTCATTCTCTTTCAAGAAGTGGAATTGATAAGTGAGCTTGACACTTTCTATTTTATTTTGTTACTTCTTTTGGAAATGATAGCTTACATTAAAATATATAATATATTGGTGCCCCGCATTGAGACACCATTTTATTTTTTTTCAATTCCATTTTTTGGACCAAAGTTGGAAATATACCAGAGAAACTAAATATAGAATACAATTATTTTTTATTTGGTAGAATAAGAGTTTAGAGTACATATGACCGCCGGAGATTTTGCTTACTGTTTCGAATGTAAACAAATTAAGCCAAAATAATGAAATCTTTGTATAATCCTTTTAAACTGAAATCATTACATTTTATTCAATTCAAAGAAGCCGTGTTTGTCAAAACTAAGGAAATTGTGTCATGGAAAATCCTTTTCCTCTTCGCTATCAAAATAATGATGTTTACTTCACCAAATTAAGGAAATCAATGAAAGCAAATGCAAACGTGTTAGCGTGGCGTGATGGTGGTGTTCAGCTTGCGTGAGTTCCATTTAACATGTTTTTGTTCATGACGCAATCTATTTAATGAAATGTTCGATTCTTGAAATTCGTCGCTGAAATCGACACCATTTGTTAGACAGATCGATCAGGAGTTCTATTTGGAGGGAAATATAGCTGACATCAAGACTAAGTAAGAAACTTTTGATGAAGTGTTCTTTTCTTGAAATTAAATGTACCAACTCGAAACGCAATCAATTTGATGAAATGTTCGATTTTTGAAATTCATCGCTGAAATCGACACCTTTTGTTAGAAAGATCGATCAAGAGTTCTAATTGAAGGGAAATAGCTGGCATCCAGACTAAGTAAGAAACTTTTTATGAAGTGTTCTTTTCTTGAAATTACATTTACCAACTCGAAACAGTCATTTCGATAAAATGTTCGGTTATTAAATTTCTTGATCACCTTTTGTGAGATCCCACGATTGAAGAACTCTAATTGGAGAGAAAATCTGATGTATATAATGCACAGTGCTTCGATTTGATGAAACGTTCGATTCTGGAGATTTATCAGTGAGATCGACATCTATTCGGTAGATTCATCGTTCGATTGTTCGAAGAGAAAAAATGGTTGACCAACAGAGGATTTGGATTAAGTGAACATTTCATGAAAATCGAGGACACCTATTGTTCGATTTTTCGATTAAGAGTTCTAAGAGTTCTGGAGAAAACACATTTAACAGAGAATTTTGATTAAACGTTCGATTCTTAAAATTCATCAGGGAAATATAGACACTTGTTGTTTGATCAAAAGTTCTTATAGGAGGTTTGCAAATACAGAAATGTACATTTCTTGAAATATTTTAACGCAATAACCAATTAATGTGATGAAATGTTCCATTTTTAAAATTCATCGCTGAAATTGACACAAAGTTTTGTTTCCTTGATCGAGCATGAAGAATTCTGATTGGAGGAAACAATTTCAAATCAGCGAACAGAAATGTATACTCTTGAAATTCATAATGAAATCAATCCAACGTGTTGTATATTTCTTGAAATTTACCAGTGAAATCGACGCATCCTCGATTGATCGATTAAAGCTTCTAATTGTAAGGTTCATTGTAAATCTCAATATGATTTACCATGAACTGATTCAAAAAACGGACATTGACAAAATGCAGCATTCTCGAGAATCGTAACTCAATCGGTTTGCTGTAATAACCGTACATTTCCTTTGGAAATCTTTACGTGAAATTGACAACGAACAAGCGAGAGTTCTGATTGGAGAAGCAATTCTTCAAATGATTGACAAACGAACTAAGTCAGAGAATGGGTTTTGATGAAGGGCCCTTGAGGTGATCAACTAGGGTATTAACACACAGCATTTGATAATGAATTCGATACATGAAAGCGAGCTTAACTTCTTGCTGTGATCTACCTCTCAATCATCTTTCCTTATACTCGACAGATTTCAAACCTTCTTCATATCCTCGAAGACTATCATCATTATCATCAAGAAATGTAAAACTTGGATTGTTCAATATGTAAGTACTCCTTTTCACTATTCTGAAGTTAAATGTATGCATCCTACGTTATCTGTGTAAAGCGTCTTGTCACAAACACGACAGGAATAGCAACAGTCAAACGTATAGGATTCGGTTCTCTAAATATTTTTGTTCAAACCGCTCAGCAATATTGCGTGGAGGGAAAAACTGAATTCATGTTTATCATGGATGTGATTATAACTATCACTATTACGATCGCAACTATAATCCTCCTCAACTCACAATTCGTCTAGGGAACTACTACATGTCATTTCGCCTTTTTTTCATTACTTTGACGACCATAATTAAAGGATTTTAATTACTGAAATCGGAAGAGAAAGGACAAGAAAATTAAATAAATTTTTGCTTGTCAATTATTGAAAGGATTTATGTCAACCTGATTTGGATCAGACTGGCATTTTCATTTCATTCTATTTTCCTTTTCTTTTAACGTTTTCTCTTCGAAATTCTCTGTTACTTTTTAATTGTTCTTTACATTTTTCTACTTTTCTTCCATTCTTTTTTCTTTTTTCATTTTCTTTCATTTTCTCTTTGTTTATTTCTTTTTCTTTTCTTTTCTTTTTGTTTTGTTTTTGTTTTGTTTATACTTTTTACTTTTTACTTCTCTTCGTTTTTTTTCGAATACTTCCCATTCTCTTCTCTCACTACTATTCAACTTTAGAAAGTAAAAGTTGTAGTTTACCGTTTATCCTGCATGGAATAGTCATATTCTATTACATAGGTTCATTTCATTTCCTTTCTCAATCAGTTTGCTCACTTTGGTCTCACTTATTGTATATTTACTTTCTCTGATTTTAAGAAATCTTAACGGCATAGCGCGCCAGGTAGTCAAGTTTGTTTCCTGTGCTTGTGTACTTCAAACCATTGAGGCTTTTAAAATCGAGCCTCTCTAACTAGTAGACTCCTTCCTTATACAACTGTTTGAAAAGGGTTGTTGAAGGGTATTTAAAATCGAGCCTCTCTAACTTACTTATACAACGTATTGAAAGGGGTCGTTGAAGGGCTTTTAAAATCGAGCCTCTAACTAGCAGACTCCTTGCTTATACAACTGTTTGAAAAGGGTTGT
>JAUPMH010160217.1:0-13327 GCA_032270665.1 Metridium farcimen
GAAAGAAAGAAAGAAAGAAAGAAAGAAAGAAAGAAAGAAAGAAAGAAAGAAAGAAAGAAAGAAAGAAAGAAAAAAGGAAAGAAAGAGGCCGGGAGGGAGAAGAAAAATCATGTAATCAGGAAAACAGATATTGGTTATTTTTTCATCCTTTATGAAGTGTATATTGCTTGTACTTTCATTGACATTGATACTTATTTTTCAGTGCTTTGAAAAACGACAAAAGGACGGCCAAGATCTCCAGGGAACTCGACTTAATAAAGAACGCACCAGAAAGGAAGCCCGGGCAGCATTTACCATTGGTTTGACCATAGCTGCATACGTCCTTTGTTACTTCCCTGTCATCTTTTATGCCTACTTTGTCGGTGATCGGAGCAACATAGCTCAAACAAGTGAGGCCAAGTGGTTTGGTTTTGTCGCGAACTACTTTCTCTTTGTCTCTAGTGCTTGTAATCCGTTTATCTATATATTCCGTTCTAGTCGTCTTCGCCGTGCCACTGTGTGCTTCTTTAGAAGTCCTTGCGGTTCCACGGATATGATGTCCCAAAAAAATAGACTAGCCAACAATCAAGCGACTAATCTGTCTCCGAATGGAACAGCTTCTACAAGCACATGCAATGGATCAAACTCAGCTGGAAGGATTAGAGGTGGCATCCAGGATAACATCAAGCCTCCAGACAAAAGTGATATTTTAGGCAAAGCACAGTCCATGTTAGAAAACCACTTCGGGCATCGATTCTCCACCAATGAGAGCAGCAAAGCAGATCACAACATAGGGACCACAGCACAAGAATTCCGACAAAACATTCCAGGAGGGACACGAATAAATTTTACAAACATCTGCTGCTCCAGCAATTCAGGTTTTGAGTTGGATGAAATTACTGTAACAGTTCAAAACCATGGTACACCTAAACAAGAATTCCAAGAAAAAATTCCAGGGAAGAAATCAGAAAATCTCACAAATAACTGGTGCTCTGGAAATTCAGGTTTTGAGTTGGATGAAATTACTGTAACAGTTCAAAACCATGGCACACCTACACAAGATGACCAAGGAAACATCCGAGAAAGCATCGAGCTCGGCCTCCAAAACCGGATCTCCACTACTTTAGGCTATGGAGCCTGTGGATTTGCAGATATTCAAACCCAAGAGGCTCAAATACAGCTTGAGAATCTTAGCATCCAAGGAAACAAAATGACAGATCGAGAATTGGACAACTGTGTCTCTACTAATTTTGGCTTCCAAACAGATGACACCAGCATCGAAGCAGATCAAAACCAAGACACCCATATACAGCTCGAGTAAATTCTTTGAAAACCGCTGTTAGAGGAATGACAAAGGAGAAGTTGAGAACCAAGAAACCTTTATACAACTACACCAAATTTGTTTCGTTGAGAAATGATGTAACAATTATTAAGTTAATTTATCCGCTAATGAGATACGTCATAGTACTAATATAAATACGTTCGTTAGCTGATAAATTAGTGGATAAAGTAACTTAACAATTGTTACATTATTTCTCAACGAAACAAAATTGTTGTAAAAACAGACATGAGAAACGGTAAAGAAACGGTAAAGATCTAACTCTTTCAAAACCGCTGTCATACCAATTTTAAAATGTAGGGGCAGAGAAAACCAAAGGAGAAGTTCATAACCAAGAAATCAGTATTATTGCAACTAGATCATATTAATGCCCAAAGACGCGGACGAACAAAATGCGTTCGATAGTGATTTTGCAACTGTCTTCTAATTTTGGCTTTAAAACATTCGACTAGCACAAACCATGGTTGATAAAGGAAATATCAAAAAGAATCATCAACAATCTTCCCATTTTGGCTTTCAAAAATTGATTAACTTTGAGACAATTGCAAAACAAAAGCCAGAGGAAGACGTTTTCCCGGCAGTCCAGCTGACAGAAAGAAAAGATAGATAATCAGAGACCATGGGTCTTATTGAAAGCCGGTTTAACAATCTTGACCAATTTTATTTTTAGTTTTATTAAGCTTCGTTACGAGGGTAGGGACACCACAATAGATATGTAACCCAACAACAACAAGACTGAAAGGGACTGGGGGTTTGATAATGAGTCTGTAGGAGTCTTCTCTGTTAAATTTATGATTTCTTTTGCGGATTTCACAAAATACTATATTCTACAACATAATTACGATATAAGATAAGCAATATGCGAAATGCAGTAATATTAAGAATACATTTTTTGGACAGTCTTGTCTTGATATGGTCAAGCTGAGACTGTATGAGTCTTTTCGGATGAATATGTGAGGTCTTTTGCAGATTTCACAAAATACAATATTCAGAAACTTTACGAAGTAAGATATGCAGTATTTATACGAAACAGTGGCGGATCCGAGGGGACGTCCAAAGGTCCCCCTTTGAAACGACAATACAATGTTTGGAATCTCTTTTCTCTTCTCTTGGGCTACCTGTAACTATTCTCGCCCCAGTCTTCTATGTGTGGAACCCCACTTTCTAAAATCCTGTTTCCGCCACTGCGGAACGAGCAACAGAGTATAATCCCTGGGTTCCTGAGGATGCCCCAACTGCGAAATGCAGTAAAATGATCAAGAACAACCTTTTTGAAATAGATAATTGTGAACCTGACTGCTGTGCCGGGAGACAATCCCCTGCTCTTTTCGAAGAGCACAACAGGATCTTTTACGTCCACCTTATATAGGAAGTCAGAGTGAAGGCAGACGGGACTTCCGGCTTTACGTCCTTATCCGAGAAGACGAGGCACATAGAGAGTAAAGTGTCTTGCCCAAGGACACAACGTAATTGCAAGACAACAATTGCATGCGTTATAATACCAGTTGTATTCCAGCACAAACACAATTCAAGAACAAGCAAGCACGGTACCCTCTCTCTTTTAATTTATTTCCTTTTTGATATTCAAGTTAATTGGCGTCATTGGTCTAGTTAATCATTCCACTTGGAATCGGTGACAGTTTTTTTATTTTAAATCGGTAACAGTTAATTAACTTATTCCCGGAATAGCCCACTTTCAATATATATTTTAGTTAAGTGATCACACAAGGAAACAATGTGTTATACTTATAGTTTTCCCGGAGCCTCTCTGTATAGCACTCCACCAAATTATCAAAAGTGGTCACTCATAAACCGAAATCAATCATGTACATACAATATTTACAATATCTTTAATATTAATGATAATGACAACAAATAATAAAACATTTTGTTAGGGAATACAGTGGAACCCCGCCTTACGACCACCCGCTTAATATGGCCACTAGCTCCGTTATTGCGGCCAGTTTTTTAGGTCCCGACGAAATGCATGCCCATACATTTTCTACAAAAAAAAATATCCGCTTAATACGGCCACACCGTTAAAACGGCCACTTTGGGCTGTCCCTTGGGTGGCCGGATTAACGGGATTCCACTGTATTTTTTTTTATATATAGCTGAAGATAAGAATCATTATTATCGGTGATCCGGTAGCTTATATATAGACGCAATGAAGATTCAAGTTATGTTAGTTAGGTTTTCAAACTTTATCTACATTAAGAATGCCACTTGTATAATAGAAATATGTAATTAAAAAAAATAACTGATAAATACTGTGTATTAGGAGACCAACTCTTGTAGTTTTTTTTTCTTCTCATCTTGTAGTTGTACTTATTTTAAACTTTGTAAGGCCTTGTAACAATAGTATTAAAAACTAGACGCTCTATGAGCGTGAAGTCGGGCTAGTCATAAAATCAACACAGGAGGCTAAACAATTCTACTTTGGGCTTCCTGTGTTCGTTCCCAAAGCATCATGGGGGACTATACGCGACATGACAGATACATAGATTGGCTAAAAGGTAAACCTAGAGTCGGGCCTTTTAGCCCTAATAAAAACAATGTGACTTGCCATTGATGAGTCAGGTGCTCACCATTAAATAAAGCAGTTTACTCGTATAATAATTTATCAATTCCTGGAATCTTCCTAAAGTATGGATTGACATTCTTTACATTGCCAGGCAGAAAGATTTGCACCAGGTATTGACCATTTAATTTCACTATTGTGATGATAATTTTCATTGTCTAAAGCCACTTTCTTTTTGAGAAGTATATATAAGGTCAAACTATATAGAGTTGGATCAGTTCGTGCCATAGTTCACAAGCGTACTTACCGGGTTAAAAATGCTGGATGTCGACGTCAATACAACTGAAACCTCAAATGGTCTCAACGACTATACATTTTCCAGTAACACCATCTATTCCCAGATGGTCTTAATCGGCCTGCTAACTTTATTCTCGATAACTGGAAACTCCATGATCGTGATTTTGATTAAACGCTTCGTGTGCCTTCGAACTATTTCAAACGTAGCTCTCGCCAACATGGCTGTTGTAGACACCTTGAACATTCTAACCAATCTACCAGGGTTTGTTTTGGTCGGTGTTTTGGAAATGAACCATATACTACGAGGCAAGCTTATGTCCTCAGTAATTGCAATGAGCCAGACGTTTTTTAACAACATGAAAGTCTGCTCTATGCTGTTCATGATAACCGATCGCTTCTTGGCCATTTCAATGGGAATGCGCTACAAGGTTTGGATGACCAAAGGACGCATGGCCATGTCAATAGTTCTGGTCTGGGTATTTGGTATCTCAATGAATGTGCCCTGGTTCGTGCCTATTTGCAAGATTGATCTCGGAGATGTACCCACGAAAGAATACAGAATCGCATACTTTCAACGCGTTGGTAAGACAGCTTCTTTTTTCGTGTTCTCAATCTGTGGCATTGCGATCACCGTGATTTGTTTACTGACACGAAGAAGTTTCAAGAAACAAATGAAGGTGAGCTTTAAAAATTGACAAGAAAAACGAACAAAAAGGTTATATATATATATATATTAGAAAGAAGATATTTCAGGGGGAACTCTATTGTTCAAATGGTAGTGGTGATAGGCGACCCATTTTGAACGGAACCCTGAAAGGTAGAAAAGTCTTGTTGATAAAGTACGAAGTCACTTTGATGAACAAGCCAGGATGTTTACATACCTGAGAGGAGCCCCGATCACTCCTACTACTTTGACAATGGGAATCCCCCCTTCCTGGGAAGATATCAAATGATAAAGCTGGGATATACCGAATTTTTTTTTTGTCTTTAAATTTCATCACGGCTATTTTGGTGGTTCGTCATCACGTCTTGACTTCATCAAATCCACTGTATGCTCAAGGCATCACGTTAAAAAACAAAGTTTTCAGTTTTCCGCGCCTTTTAATATCGTGTTATTGCTTAGCTTGACTGACCAGACGACCTGGGTCCTACTGTATCGCTTTCTTCCCAAACTCTGGAGAAAATCTGAAAATTGTCTGAAAAGCGATCTTGTAAATTCCCTGTGGTTTATGTTTTCTGAAATTTATTATTTAACGATCAATGTCACCAGGTATAATAGTTTTGGCTCACGTTATAGGGCGATATGAGATGTGCATGTAAACCTAATTTTTACTCATAAAGGTTGAGTTGTATGTAGTGTTCACTGTCATTTATATATATTTCTCTGCGTTTTTTATTCCACCTGAATTTTCAACACTTATATAATTACATGACGTCAACTGAGAGTTTAGACTAGACACCTTTCTGCACTTTAAGAATCATATTTTAAAAGCAAACAAGAATAAAGTTTAATCAAGCGACATTACTAAGTGCAAAAGAGAACAATGAAATGTGCCGTTTCGTGTGAGTGTTCTTGCTTTAGTCAGTTCGATATATTTAAGTGTTAATACAAGTAATGTTTATACCAAAATAGTATTGAAAAGAGAATTAGAAAAAGAGAGAAAAGTAAAAGAAGAGAACCAAAGAGAAGAAAAACAGGAAAACTAATCGAGAAAAAACAAAAAACAAACAAGGAGTTAAACAGTAAATGAATACAGGAAAATAACAAATTAAAATAAAGTAGACAAATGATGCAAAAAAGAGACAATAATTCAGTACCAGTCGAAAGCTGCGTTTTGGTTGGTCCCCTAATATAGTACTACTATTGTTTGGTTAGGTTTAGGTTAGGTTTAGGGCAATTGAAAATGTGTCGCACACTAGATAGCTGGGTATAACAGTCTCTGATGACCTGCAGTGGACAACTCATATTGAACAAATTACCAGCAAAGCTAATAGAACCCTTTGTCTGGTTAAACGCGTTTGCGGACGTGAGCTTTCTGACCATTCGACTAGAAAACTATTTTACTGTTCCCTGGTACGTCTGCAACTGAAGTACTGTTCAAGCTTGTGGTCCCCACACACTTCAAAACATAAAAGACTGCTCGCACAAAGACATGCTACAAAAGTTCATACTTTATTACCCTAAAGATGTGTCTTATGCTGACCGACTACGAACTCTCAACATGCTACCCTTGGATTACAGACAGGACATCACAGATCTAACACAATTCCTTAAGTTTCATCCCGTTTATTCAAAATACAAGACCCGTAACTATGATCCAAATAATAATCATATCATTAGCTCGCACAAACAAAACTATTTTACGTGTTCCTTTTTTCCAAGAGTCCTAAAGCTTTGGACCAAATTGCCATCCCATTTTGAAGAATCTCAACTTAAAACAATACAAAGAACACTTATAATATAATATATATTATAACAAACTGCAAATGTTTAGTTAGTGAATGTAGTGGTAGCGAGTGTGAGCAAACCTCACGGTCAAGCAACCGGACGGGGATGATGGTTGTAAAATATACGTGATGTATTTCTTGTTGATATTGATATTATTTATTCTAGTGCTTTGAAAAACGACAAAAGGACGGCCAAGACCTCCAGGGAACTCGCCTCAATGAAGAACGCACGAGAAAGGACGGCCATGCAGCATTCACCATTGGTTTGACCATAGCTGCATACGTCCTTTGTTACTTCCCTGCCATCTTTTATGCCTACTTTGTCGGTGATCGGAGCAACATAGTCAAAACAAGTGAGGCTAATTGGTTTGGTTTTGTCGCGAACTACTTTCTCTTTGGCTCTTCTGCTTGTAATCCGTTTATCTACATATTCCGTTCTAGTCGTCTTCGCCGTGCCACTGTGTGCTTCTTTAGAAGTCCCTGCGGTTCCAAAGATATGATGCCCATGTCCCAAAAAAAGAAACTAGTCAACAAACATGTGAATATTCGGTCTTCAAATGCAAATAACAAAGTCTCCCCAACTCGGTCAGTTGGAAGCATTAATTGTGACATCCAGGATAACACCAGACCTCCAGACCAGGATAACATCAGACCTCCAGACCAGGATAACATCAGACCTCAAGACCAGGATTACACCAGACCTCCAGACCAGGAAAACACCAGACCTCCAGACCAGGATAACACCAGGCCTCCAGACCAGGATAACACCAGACCTCCAGACCAGGGTAAAACCAGACCTCCAGACCAGGATAACACCAGACCTCCAAACCAGGATAACACCAGACCTCCAGACCAGGATAACACCAGGCCTCCAGACCAGGATAAAACCAGACCTCCAGACCAGGATAACACCAGACCTCCAAACCAGAATACCACCAGACCTCCAGAACAGGATAACACCAGACCTCCAAACCAGGATAATACCAGACCTCTAGCTGAAGGTGATATTCTTGGCAAAGCACAATTCAGGTTAGAAAACGACTTCAAAAATAGGTTCTTCATCAACAAGAGCAGAAAAGCAGATCAAAACCCAGGAACCATAGCACAAGAATTCCAAGAAACCATTCCAGGGAAGACACCAGCAGACTTCACAAACAACTGGTGCTCCATCAATTCAGCTTTTGAGGTGGATGAAATTAGTGTAACAGGTCGAAACCATGGTACACCTACACTAGAATTCCAAGAAAACATTCCAGGGAAGAACTCAGAAAATCTCACAAGTAGCTGGTGCTCCGGAAATTCAGGTTTTGAGTTGGATGAAATTAGTGTAACAGTTCAAAGCCATGGCACACCTACACAAGATGACCAAGAAAACATTCCAGGGAAGACACCGGAACATATCACAAACAACTAGTGCTCCACTAATTCAGGCTCTGAGGTGGATGAAATTAGAGACAGATCGAAACCATAGTACACCTACACAAGACCAAGAAAGCATTCAAGAATGCACGAGAATACATCGAGAATAGCCTACAACACCGGTTCTCCACCGCTTTATGCTATGGAACTGTGTGCAGAAATTAAACACCAAGATCCTTTGATACACATTGAGCAAATCGCATTCCACTAGACAAAAAGAGGTTGAAAATCGGGATTGTGTGTCTTTAGTTACCTATTTTGGCTTTGAGAAAGATGACACCCGTGACCGGGGTAAGCCCAAACCACGATACCCTAACTACTAGATCGACCTCTTTTGAAAAACGGTCCTATATAAGTTTTAGCTTAGAGGCAGATGACATCAGATATAATATTACAGCTACAGGGTCTTCTTAAGGAATTGAATGAAACCTGAATAACATAGCACAACAATGGGCGGGAGACTGCAATTATTATTATCGAAATGTATATCAATCAAAATCAAATGATTATAGTATTTTAGTATAAGGCCGAAAGGTTTTTTAAGTTCAGTCTCTGCACACAAAAATTGTTGTGGCACTCAGCATTTCAATAAATCATTGTGGCCGCAGCCGAAGCTGCAGTCAGCACTCCAGTGAGTGAGTGCAAGGAAGTCGATAATGTCAACATAATTTGTAGATTGATTAAACGTTTTAAAATAAATATTTGTTTTATCATTTACCACT
The DNA here is from genome assembly GCA_032270665.1 of Metridium farcimen. Taxonomy (NCBI): domain Eukaryota; kingdom Metazoa; phylum Cnidaria; class Anthozoa; order Actiniaria; family Metridiidae; genus Metridium; species Metridium farcimen. The sequence goes on from JAUPMH010160217.1 coordinate 8,726, forward strand.
GCAACCAATCGATAACAAAAAAATGGCTGTAGCTTTGATTGATTGCATGATTGCGATAGCGATTTTTGAAATAAGTTTATTCAAATACATACAATGTATATAATATATAAAATATATCATTTTTGTCAACTATGTATATGATACGAATTAAAGTGATTTGCGAATTGAGGGGAAAAAATAAAGATACCGGAGATCACAGAACCAGCTAGAACCCGTTCCCGTCAATAAGCAAGAAATTTAAATTATGCATGATGTGAATCTTTCATTGTTTGGTAATATATATAATATTAGCGGTCGAACTGTATATGCGAAGACGAGCCGCCGTTGTATTTCGCATACAGGTCGGACGCGAATATTGTATAGTACTTTCATAGTTTACTAAAATTTTCAAGATGGAAAGCAAATCTGACCGCGAAAATTCAAGTTGAAAGTTATGCAAATCAGAAAGAACTTTATTTGGGATTTACAGATCTCGTCACGGACGTGATTTCTTTTGTCAAAACTAATTAATTATTCATGAATTTTATATTTTATAAATACCCTTACCAACTTACCCTGGAAACCAGAGCGTTTCTTGATCTAGTATTTGTCATTTGTGCGTCTGTGTTCGTTAACCTCACAAAGTGTCACATTTTACAAAAGTTAAATTAGCAAGTACCGTCGCTTGCATCTCAGTACCCGTTAATGGTTGCGACAAAAACATGTTCTGTCTCGCAGTCAACCCTCAAAGATTGGCGCTGTCGTGAAAAAAGGCTAGAAATTTATAGATATGTACTGCACTTGCATCTATCCTTTAACAGATGCGACAATTAAGTATATAATATGCGAAATTTACCTCGACAAATTGAATTCATTTAGAGGATTGCATTGGGAGATTGCAAAGTTTGGCGTTAAACTTTGGAAGTTAACGTCTAGACAGAACATGTTTTTTGTCGCGACAGTTAACGGGTAGGTGTATTTTAACGAAAGAAAGAAAGAAAAAAATTTACCTCTGGTATCCTGTGTATTATTGTATTCAATGTAAAAAATATATACTAATAAAAAAAACACTCTGTATGATACTGGATATTGTAGTTTATCGGCTATTCTTTGTAAAAAGTAATCTCTGCATATATACAGCTATTTTCAAAAAACGTAGAATACTGAATTCTGCATACTCGGGATAGTGCATTGCAAGACCAAAATGCATTTTGGGTCATGTAATATTGTTTAAAATTACAACTAGTTATCTTATTTTTAGTGCATTCCATTCAACAATATATGCGCTAGTTATGGGGAGTAAATATTGCTGTATATCTATTTTTTATTTCAAATTAATGAGACCTCCAATGCCTTTTGCTCTTGAAATGCACTATTCAGTCCCAGGGGTACTTCCTTTATCCAAGTGGTAGGGGTGATCGGCGGAGGTTTTGGAAACGACTCCTAAATGGTACGCACAGACAAATATAACTGTTAAAGCCTGGTTGGTTTCAACCCCTAAAAGGTAACGGCTGTGCGATGTTCTTGCCAGCCAAGCTTACTTTTAGCAACAAAGCAGAGTAAAAATGATCCTTACAGGTACGGAATCATGCTACGTAACTGATTTTTGAGCCAGGACCCTAAAAGGTACGCACAGGAAATGTTTTTAACCCTAAAAGGTACGCCGATCACCCCTACCACTTGGACATGCGAAGGGAGTACACCCCCGGGTATTCAGTATTCAACGTTTTTTGAAATAGCTGTATATGATGGCCGTTTTGAAAGGTGCGGTGTGAAAACGGGACCAGGGCAATTAAAGAAAAGTCTTCTGAACCCTGTTGAATTTACATTAGAGAAACAAATTTATAGACGATTTTTTCATTCAGGCGATTTTCCCATTCTCTAAATCTGATATATAAAATTATAGAGAACGCTTCACAGCCCATCAGCTCTCGCGATTTATATCAAATATTTTATCATTTTAGTTGGCGTCTATTCTCTAGTTTGAAAGGGGCCATCATAGATACATCCATATTAGGGATAGGGGCCGGTTGTACGAAAGATGGATAAAGTTATCCGTGGATACAAGTTTTTTATAGATTTTATCCGCTGGATAAGGATTTATCTAGTGGATAGCGCTATTCACCATTCGTACAACCAGGTCTCTGTAGTCCCATAATAACATTTTGTTATCTATTTGTTCATATGTTCGTTCATCTACGTTTCTTTCTCGCGGCTGTTGGGCTTCCTGTGTTTTGTCAAACTCACACCTGTCGAGTAAACCATCCAAATAGAACCCAGGCTTTTACGGCGGCCATTTTTGTAAATAAAGTATCCGGCAAATGAGATTGAAAATGGCCATTACGATTCACGTGAATTTATCCCATATTTAAACCTTTCAGAACCGCCGAAAAATGCTTAAGTTGAGTCAATTTATATAGTAATATTCGTAGGAAAGTTCTGTCAAGGAAATAGCAACGAAAAATGGACGAAGAAGACTTATATTCGCATCTATCTTTGTTGATAAATGGTTTTGACAGAATGGCCGTCGATGCAGATGTTATTAAAAGTGCTATTCAAGAAATAGACTCTAAACTCGAAGTAAATGCACAATGGTGAGTTAAAACACATATAGATGTATTTTGTTAAACTTTTAATAAAAACTAATTTCAAGATATTATAAATAATTTGTAATTGATATAATAAATAAATGAGGTGACATTTTATCATATGCAAGATTGTTTGGTAAAAATGACAAAGCTAGTGCAAATTTAAAGTAGTAAATTAGGTCTACATATTTTAAGTTAAGTTAATATTAGAGCAGTTTCTGTACTGTTATTTCTCGCCTTTATTGTTTTGGTTTTAAGGTTCTTGTATGCAACCATTTTTACTTTAATTAAACAATAAAAATAAAAAATTTAACAAGAATGCCCTAGTAAAAAAAAATGGGTTTTAAGTTTCATCTTGAATGAATCAATATTGAGATCACCATTCCTAATTGTTGTTATTATTTTCATGTTTATTTTTATTTTATAGTCTACAAGAAGACTGGAATGATCTAGCAGCATTATGCAATGAGTCCCTAAACCTTGATGAAGACCTTACATCCCTAGAGAACACTAACAATGCAATAGAATTACTAAATAACCTTGATCTAGAAAACCACATCTGCAAATCTGAACCCATGGTTTTGAACTGCTTCCTAAATAATGTGGTAGGTTTATGTTGTAGTGAATAATAATAAAATAATATATTAAATAAGTCATTGTTTTACATCACAATGACAGGGAGTTAATTATTACTGAAACTCCCTGACCAGTACACTGGCTTAAATGTATTTGACCTTCTCATACTCACACTCACTTCCCCTACGTTAAATATTCTAATATACAATGACGTGCTCACATGTTGATTTTTGCTGAGGGAGAAAGCCCGGATAACCCAGAGAAAAAACCCTTGTGGCTTGAGGAGAATAACGAATCAAGCAAACTCTGTCTCATGAGCCGAAAAATAGACCCAGGTCACAGTGTTGAAAGGCCAGCGCTCTTGCTGCTATACCACCCATAATAATCTTTTACTCTGACGAAGGGCTAAAGCTTGAAACATTTTTACAAATTTCATTATATTACTTGTATAAATTATAATGAATAAAACTTTATAAATAAATAGTAATACAAGTTGAAAAAGGATACTTAAGCAAAACTACCCTGCTTTCAGATACAAGCCCTTGAAAGAAACCCTGGTCTTGAAGAAACCATTTTCTATGAACTTGTCAACTTTGCCTCATCTCAAGGGATGGTATTACCTTACGCCCATCCCGTCTCCACAGATGATCAACATGATACAGACACAGATGATGTTGATGACGATGCTAAAGAAACACAAATCCTATGGGACAAAATCCGTTATAAAATCAACAATGGACTTTGGTGTGTGATGAGTAACATACCACTTGAAATTAACCCGATTCTTTGTGATAAGAAACTCCATATCAAGAGAGATTTAATCCAAAGTATGCTTTTCTTATATCCCTTGAAACATGTCTGGGAGGGGTATATTCAGTTTCGTAACCGAATGGTTGAGAAGTATATCATTGCTCCTGATTTGATTTCACATCTTGAGACTGGGATTGTATGTCAGTATAAAGATGCGCCCAGCACTGCAGTGACTCTCGCCAAACTGAGCAGGGCCTTGGAGTTGATGATTACAGAAGACATGAAACTTATAGGGGAAGGTTAGTCTTAAAATTATGTAGCTTCAATCTTAGTAAAAAATGGCTGAGAATTTTTTTTTTTAAATTGATCATTTTTCACATCAAACTTAAAATTGGTGCTCTCACACCCTTATCCCCTACCCTTAGTGGGCTAATGTTGATATGGTTGTATCATGGTACAATGAAAATTAATTTTGTGATGTCATCACTTTAAGACTATTTGTTATCAACTAAGAGATGTAGTTATTGTCGGCCTAAGAACTCACTCAAACGTGAACCACACAATTCAACAGTCACACTGTTGTGCTGCAGTGATATCCACAAGTTTTTACAAAATAGCGCAAATATTAGCCTGCGTAGCGGCTCTTAGGGGATTGGGGAGAGGAGAAGGGGAGGGGGAGGGGAAAGGAAGGGAGAGCCTGCAATGATGA
>JAUPMH010160327.1:0-13324 GCA_032270665.1 Metridium farcimen
TTTGAACATGCTCAAAATTTAGTGCAATTTGCTGCGACTTTCTGTCTCCTAAATTCGAGCGTATTCGAAATTGCGGCGACAAATCTGCGATAAAATCGCCATTGAAATCGCAGCTCTTATTGCGCGACAAAATTGCTAGTGTAAACGAGCCTTAAGAGATACGACGAACAGGCAAGGGTATAAATTAAATGCTTGGCACTTAACCGATTTTTTTCGCATTTCAAATCTCTATGGTACGTGTCACGTATCTTTGAGGTTACAGCTTTATTCTAGTTCACTTACAATATATATTGCCTTAGGATATAATTAACTCTTTATATCGGTCTATTATAATACTAACTGGAAGCGGAAGCTCGTTATAATTTGACCAATTATATCGATATTTAGCATAAACGTGTCTTCAGTGGCGCAGCGTGTACACATATAGACAGCTCTTGTGCTTTGATACATAGGCCAGCCCGCAGGAGCACAGACGACATCTTGAACAAGATATAAAGGATCTCGCTATATATATTTTTTTGCTGTATTTTACCCAATCAAATGGTATATCCCTTCTCGTACGAAACATCAGAAATGGCTGATCCGCACTAGCGGCAAGTTTTTTTTTTTTCAGGCAATACTGATTAATGTACTCTTGAAAATGACTCTGCATGGATGGCGTCGCAACGTCGATAAAATCACACAAAAAAATTATTATTGCGTTAGTTTTTATCGTAAATATCAAACCTTTTATCGTATTTTGGTATCTTGGTTCTCCATGGCCAATGTGCGTGCGTGACTCAACAAATTCTTGTCTTGTCAAACAAACTTCAAAGCCTTCCGCCAATTTGCCTCGGGATATTTGCTACCTATAGATGTTGCAAAACTAGCGTTGCATTGCCGCAATGATATCAACATGCTGCGGCATTTTGTCAATTTTGTCAAGAATGCATTCGCAATTCATGGATTTTGTCGCTATATTTGTGCAACACTCTTTTAAGGTTGTATATAAGTTACCATTTTACTCCGCAAACGATTAACATCCAAAACGTCAGTTTTACACAAATGGAAACTAGCGAGTAAACTAGTATAGGCTGTGTCGGTATAATGAAATTTGTAACACCCTAAAAAATGTTAACTTAACTTTACTGACGTTTCGAGCTTTAGCCTTTCGTCGCCCTTTTTTACACCGACGAAGGGCTAAAGCTCGAAACGTCTGTAAAGTTAAGTCAACATTTTTTACGGTGTTACAAATTTCTATTACCTATCTTATTTACACAGCGCATATAAGTTACCATTTTATCAGTCCGAAAATGATTTATATGGCTTCATTAAGTAATCAAAACTCTCTTTTACACGGTGTAGAAGTTACCTTTTTTTACTCAGACGAAAGATTAACGTCGTAAACGTCAGTAATATATAAAATCTCCCGTTTAACATTGTCTGAAGGTTACCAATTCAACCAAAACGTCACCCGGTAGGCAAAACTAGAAGTTACCATCAGTTTTCTCCGTAGAAGATTAAACAACCAAAACCTTTGTAACATCTCTGTTATACGCGGTTTATAAGCTATAAGTTTTACCCTGAAAAACGTTTAAAGGGATCCTCCACTAAAAATGAGAGTAATGAGAGCAACATGACGTCATCAGAAGGTGCCACAGGGATCCCAACAATATTTTTTCTCACATTTTAAACGGCTTTTTTCGCGCGAAAAATCGGCTGATGAAACTTTTTGATATATATTTGAAATCAGCATAACTTTTATCATCATATTAGTTCAAGTTCATTTTTAGTGGAGGATCCCTTTAACCGGTTAAAATGCAAATAAATATCAAAACTTTTCATAGTGAGCACGGCTTCAGTCAACTCCAGCCAGTCACGCGATCGGTCGGTACAGTTACAATCTCGACGGACGAAATGTCTCGGCGGACATAGTAACGCCGGTTAATGCTTTGAGTTGGTCTTTTCACGGTGCAGTTGCATACACAAACATATATCACTTTGGTTTGTGAAGACCAAACATGTCTGAGTTGTGGTTACAAAAATATTCAATAAGTGAATTTCTCGAAATAACTCTTACAGCCAGTGAAATATTCGCCAGCTGAAATGGTAACGCCGTGCAAACTCGAGTGTTTCTTAGTGACGTTTATGACGTTTAACTTTCATCCGAGTAAAAATGGCAACACTGTTGTTATATTTCGAATGTAAACCCAGTTGTCTAGGAAACTTTTCCGAGTTAGTTACTATTGTTTATCTCAAACCCTCGCTATTTCGAATACAAACCCATTTCCCTTGGAACTTTTCTAGTCAATTACTATCGTTTATCTCAAACCCTCGCTATCTCGAACACAAATCCATTTTCTTTGGAATTTTTTCCAGTCAATTACTATCGTTTATCTCAAACCCTCGCTATCTCGAACACAAATCCATTTTCTTTGGAATTTTTTCCAGTCAATTACTATCGTTTATCTCAAACCCTCGCTATCTTGAACACAAACCCATTTCCCTCGGAACTTTTTCCAGTCAATTACTACAGTAAACACCCGCAGTTAAGAACCTTTATTTTTTTAAAGTCTGGCAAAAAAAGGTTCTTGTATAAAGGGGTAGCTGTTGGTAATTTAGGCAAAACAGGTTCTCAATTAGGTTCTTAATTGTTATAAAGGGGATATGTTATTATTTCTTATTATAAGAAAAATAAATAAGCTCGGTTTGGACTAACATTACACTATAAATATAGTGTTTGCACTATTATATTGGGCATTTTCTTGTAAAATTATATTATTAATTTTTCCAAAAACTTCTGGGTTGTTTATCCTGTAATTTGGCTGTAACCCACATATAAGAACCTGCTTGATCCTGTTTTGCTAAACAGGTTCTTATATTAAGGGGTATTAAAATGACAAATTTCTGCCAAGAGGTTCTTAATCCACTAGGTTCTTAACTGCGGGTGTTTACTGTATCGCTAATCTCAAACCCTCGCTATCTCGAGCACAAATCCATTTTCTTTGGAACTTTTTCCAGTCAAGTACTACCGTTTATCTCAAACCCTAGCTAGCTATTTCGAACAGTTGAACCTCTCCGATCTCGAATACAAGACCCATCCTTGTAAACTGCACCCCCCTCCCAATAACTATTTTATACGTTATTCAAAATATACATCGAAAATCACTTCTAGATTAAATATATGAAATATGTTTGTCGCTGATTTTTCAAGTTAGTGATTATAGACATCCCGACCATAACAACTGTCTTAGTAAAAACTGAAAATAATTATCATTTCTAGATGAAAATACATAAAATTTCTAGATATAAATCAATAACATTTCTAGATAAAAAAAAAAATTCTAGATGAAAATATATAACATTTCTAGATAAAAATACATAAAATTTCTAGATAAAAATACATAAAATTTCTAGATAAATAAATACATAAAATTACTAGATATAAATAAAATTTCTAGAGTAAAAAATATATACCATTGCAGTGATGGAACAAACATTCACACCTACTTTAAGAAAATGAAATTATAATTGTGTTTTCAAAAGTATAAACTTAACAGAAGAAATATTTTTGAAAGTCACGTTATTTACGATTCAAATCGTCACCAATATAAAACATTTTATTGGATCACAAAATTAAAACTATGTAAAAATACCTTTACTGAAATAAGGCAGCAAAATTGTTATTCTTTTACGTCCGAAACGTCTAAAAGTTCCACTCACTTTTATAAACTAAAAAATAAGTCACCATTTTACTCTTATTGTTTTAACCGTAACATTTCAATTCTTGATAATTTTTGTTCTTATTTTTCTAAAATCAAAGAATTCGAACTTGATTTATTGTTTTTTGCTTCTGTTTTTTGTTATCTTTATTTTGCGTCTTCCTTTTGTATCGAAAGTCTTCTTTTCTGTAACAACAGTCAATGTTACAAATTAATTCGTGTTGCTTTTCAAATGTTTTGTGTATTGACAAGCATAGAATAAAAGGTTGAGATCTTAATTCATTTCAAATCAGACAGGGTAAACGTAGGGCAATAGTATCATCTTACATCAAGTCTACGACACCACAAATAGGTTTAAAACTCTAGAACTGCATAAACTTGTAGGTAAAAACGAATTTGAAGCCCAACTAGTTGTGAAATAACTCTTCTCTCGAAACAAAACTTGCCACTCGAGCGAACAGAGAGTTATTTTGAGAGTTGAGTTGTGTTTTTTTGATTTGCAAAGTTTATGATAGACCCTTTGTCCCGGAATAATGGTATTTATCCAAGCTTTGTTTAAGGAATACTATTGTAAAAGCCACATTATGATATGGAAATATCGTGAAGCCGGGTTTCATTAACAAGACAATAAACGACGAAATGTTGTAAAGTTAAATTTCAAAAGAAGTAGAAATCAATTCTACAAATAGATGTAAATTTCAACTTCAAGGTCAACGGCAAAAAAACAAGCCGAGAGAAGTTCATCAAAAAGTTCATTACAATTCAAAAACGAGCTTAACTATCTCTTTTCAATCTTTTAATTTGGTCTTTGTGTATTTGTTCTTTTTTGTTATTTTGATTTTCCAAGCAAAAAATTTCTCTACTTTTAACCAAGTTAGCGTTCACTCTAAATTTTGTAACTTTATTTTCAGGGTCGTTTTGAATTCATTGTGTTTCAAATGCCAAAAACTTGTCATTTAAAGTAGAGTTTTTGCTTCAAAACCAACCTAGCGTGATAAGAACACGTAACTAAGGAGTTCTCTCGATGCTTTTGTGTTGTAGACGCAAGCATTCAAATAAGCTTAGGCTTTATAATAGAAGTATTGCGTCTTTATATGTTATTTTGTTAACTAGCATATGGGATTGACGCGTTCAACACTAACTCTCCATCATGAAATTTGTCTTCTCTATTAACAACAAAGACATCGTCGACACCATTACTCTTTACGCACGTTCGCTCAACACAATGTACTCAAACTGTCTATAACACACCGATATCCCACCAGTTTTTAAACTCTTCTAATATCGTCTTGTCACGTGACTGAACCATCGACAAAGTCTAATTCGAGTATTGAGTATTAGATTGCTCGCTTTCTCCTGAGTTGCAATTTAGTATTATTATAAGCGTGTTTAGAGAATTCAGCATAGGAGTATAATAACCTTTCGTTTGTGTACATTAGTGGGATACGTTTCGTTGGCTTGTGAAGTGCAATTGAGGTGTTGGCGTGACGCCGACTATACTGGTGATTCTTCAGTCAATTACATATCGGCTGCTTTCCCATGATTAAGATCAAGGCGCTTCGTTTCGTAACGCCATTTAGTCCGCTTTGAAAGCTGCAAACGAGATATTTGTATCCTGGCGTAGAAGTTCAGTTAAATTTGAAATATAATTCTTGGCAAGTCGTAATATTTCAACTTGAGTCATTTTACGATCTGACGACGATGTAGGCGATCCGGAAGTAGCAATGTGATCTGGAACTACACTCTTTAAGACTTGAAAAGCTGCATTTAGCCTAGCTTTTCGTCCTCGTTCCCTTTCATTTCTCCTTAACTGTCGTGTCGAGCGCGTCCCTGACTGACAGTGACGGCTCCGCGAGCGCTGTACATTATCTTTGGTGTTTTCTGATTGTGAAGTGTTTGAGGTAGATCGATGTGGTTTTGAATTCTCTACTAAATTAATCGCCGCATCCTTAACTCTATGAGCTAGATCTCCACTAGTTGAGCCACAATATCTTGAAGTCTGGTTTAACGAAGCTTGAGAAATAGTCACTAAAGTTTCCTCATAATTCATCTTTGTTGTAGGACCAAGAAAAACCTTCCAAAAATCCACCAATAAAAATAATCTATAAAAGAAAAGAAAAGGAATTTCATTTTAAGCGTTGTCTATCGTTTGCTCAAACCTATCAAAATCATGATTTAGAGTTTCGGCATTTGAATTGATAGCCCCAAAGTCGCTAGTTTATAATATAATCTTATATAATCCTAAATATTCTTGATAAAGAATGTCAATACCTCAACATATCCAAATGATCATGAATAGTGTGTTAGCAGTGAAAAGTGAAGAATTTCTCATACCTGGAATACTTAGTCTTTACTGTTTTGAGATGTAGTTCTGTGAAGAGGGCCTATCCCTTGTGACGAGTTAGATATGTGAGCCAATAATCTATTCTTTCCATTACCGCACGTGTTTATTGCCCATGACAATGCTATTCGTCCGCTGTCCACTATCCATCACTCTCTCATTTCAACGTATTCAATGCCCACATAATAACATCCCAGAATATATATACATTCTTTATAAAAACATACCACGTGCAAATTGATATAATTACACTTCCGTCCTTAATAATAATACTCTGTCCAGTCTTTTCACAAGAGGGGCATTCAACGGATCAAGACGTCAAAAGTTAACAAAATTCCTGAATTTCAAAGAGCTGTAGCAACGAGGCAAAACCCAGACATCTCTTGAAACACCACTCAATGTTTTCTCCAGCATCAGTTCTCTTTAATGTAGCACATAAAAGTCAGACTTTAAAGTTAAAAGTATGTTAATTATGAGATTTCATATCGTCAATTTTTGTTAAAAAGACCTTCTAAGTCGGACTGTGTTGGGTGGAAGGTCTTTAAGGGACTGTGGAGAATTCCTAGCTTGCCCAGTCGGTTTTAATGATATTTGGCATGGTTCAGTGCTGTTGTCTACGTAGTGGGTATTTTCCCGCGCTCCGACAGTTAAAGCACTTAATGCAGCTAAACATTTGAAGAGATGACGTCTGCGCATGCGCATGTGACGCCGAATAGAGCAAGGAAATGAAGAACAGGTTTTTGTGTGGTGGTTTTTCAGACGTTGCAGTGTTACTCAATAGTGTATAAAAGCGTCAAATAGCCATCAATGCGAGTTAAAGGATGGGTTTTGAGTTGTCCATTCTATAGGGAGTAACACAGAGAGTAACACAGACGCCCTCCTCAGTAACATTTGTATAATGCACCTGGTAAAATCAATATAGATAGATCTTACAATGCATCCTAGTTTGAATGAGCCCAATTGTATGGTTCCTATCATAGATACTTAATTAGCGGCCTACTTTCACTATACAAATGCCATGGGTTTGATTTTCAATGACGTCCTGAAACTTACACTCACGTTTGAGGCATTGTTTGTATCATTGATCTACACAAGGGTGCACAACGAGAGACAAGAAGGAGTTAAAAATGGGAGTTTCTCGCATCCTTTGCAACTCTCCCTTCGGCTTATATAATAAACTAACTTGAAATTGAATAACTCGGGGCGAAACAAAAACTGTGGTCGATCTATACAGGGATGTTATTAGTCTAGGCCATGGTAGGCTAACGTGTGTAGCAAATCAAAGGGGCTTTGGCAACAACCATTATTACTCATGCTGTTGTGGTTTGGAAGTTCTTAATTCTTAGATGGCTAACATCTGGCCGATTATGTGAAACCAATAAGAACAATGGGCCACATGGAGGCGAGATAAGGGCGAAACTATCATTGACTAAAACACCTTTACAGCTGAACACGACACTTGCATGGCAAGTCATTCAAGCCAGCCTCAAAAACACAGACCCATCTAATGGGAAACAACTCGCCAAAATTCCTCTCAATATTCTACTAGTTTATCCATTAAAACCCATTCGAATTAACTTGGCAATTGTATTTATAGTTTTATGGATACATTGGGTATAAGCTTGCATGTCCAATTAGCCCATGTTGTGAATAGACTTAGAATAAAATCACTTTTCTCTAAGCTATTGTGAAAGTCCCCCACACTGCCCTTGTTGAAGGTGTGGTTTTCTTTTATGTCGGCTGAGCTCCGTTTAAATACGTTAGCACGCTTTATATGAATGCTAAACAAGTCGGGCTGTACCCATTGCAAGTCTATTACCAAATCCCTCAAATCATGAATCATAGGAGGGGATTATGAGGAGTGTAAGGAATAAATAGAAGGGAGGAGTCGCTAACGTGAATATATAATATACTCCAAGTATCCCCTCTTTGTTGAGCTAGTCTATTCATTAATTCGGGGCACAAGTCGTGTCATCTCTTAAAAACGTGACTAAATGTTGCATTATTATATTCTTCACCTCTTCAATGCACCCTAACGTAACCAACTGGTGTTCCCCAAAGGGGACAGCCCGTTTGAACTGGGTAAATCACCAAATGTAACCAGTCTCTCTTTCCACTTCTTATCTTAAGCTTTTACAGCTTCGGGGTTTTTTTTAAACGTTAACTCGATAACCGGGTAAAATAATAGCCTCAATCGTGAAAACAAAGGATTTCCATCAATGAACTAAGGAGATTGTGGAAAATCCTCCTAGTGAGGCCTCCACGCCATTTTTTCTTCGTTTGCAAGGTTGATCTCGAACTTGCTTCAAATGTACAATTTTGTTTGTTCATGTTCGCTTGAACACAATTTTTTGTTAAGTTTACGTTTGTTTAGTCACAAGTTTTGAATGTCATGTTTGTCAATGTCGGAGTATGGTTTAATGAAATCAACCAGGCCTAATTAAGCCCTTTTTAACAAGGGACATTACACAGACGACACCTAATTTGCATATTTAGAGACTGGGTGCAAAGTGCGTTTTACAAATAAAGCTATACAAAAGTACGCGATATTAATATGGGAAACACATTGGTTTTGTAGCCATTTGATAACACATGTGTTTAGTAAATCACTGAAAAGTCGAAGAAAATGAATTTTTTGATTAAAGGTCATTTTCCAAGCTTTTGAATGCGTTCTCGGAAGAAATATTATTCGTAGAAGTACACTTCAAATTTTTTAAAAAGTCTTCAAACTTCAACCATCTTATCTTACGTAAGGAGATAACGGTTTGAAGTTAACAAATCAATGAAAAACAGTTCACAAATTACCAGTAAAAACATACGTTTTCGGATCAAAACTCGCCAGATTAAGCTTTTAAAAAAATTATATTGGATTAAAAAGGTTTATTCATGTTCAAGTTGCAGTTTTGAAACAACTTGATTGATAAATAATTTGATTTTCTTGTTCGTTCGTTAAATCAAAACGTTTAAACTAAAATTTCTGAAATAATCACCGATTTGAAAAATGTTAAAAAGTTAGCAAAAGGAAGACAGAGTTTTTCAACAAAACTCTTTAACTACTAATCATACTTAATAAACACACTTTATTTATCAAATAAGGCTTAAACTTTCTAACTCATTTTGAGTAATCATGATTTTCATTTATTACTTTCAAAATTTAAAACCCCAAACTCAGAAAAAGTCCTCGAAGTTTCTTAGAATAGTTAAAATCCAAAAACAGGACCCTTCTGAAAGTAAGCTAATAATGTACAGAATGTAACTAAACTTCTACAAGTGTCTAAATGAATTTGCTTTTCGTTAAACAAAACAATGAAGTAATCGACAGTTTTGTAAACGAACGTGTGTACGCATGCGCGAAGAAATCGACGCTTCCGTACAGACTATTTATTTATGCATGTCTTAAATATACATCAGTCAGATCAGGATAATGTGTCAAAAACAATTCAGTAAATAAAACGACCAAGCTTTCGGACAAATTGTCCATCTTCAGGGTCACAATAGAAAATGTTATTAGCGCGCGCTAACTATTTGTACATGTGATCCTGAAGATTGACAATTTGTCCGAAAGCTTGCATGGTCGTTTTGTTTAATTAAAACGTAGTTGAAACCATATGTATCCAAAATTTCGATATCTACGAACCAAGAAACGGTTGATTTAATTTAGTAAATGCTAAGAAGTTAATTGAGACTTTTCCGGGAATTTTCTTTCGCCCTTTTTCACAATTTCTAAGCTTAAATGTTTTGCATATTTTGTCGACTTAGTTACAGTGAGGATACTCGAACCCGGCGTGAACACTTGACTTTTTTCATGTTATTATTCTTTAAACTTTTTACTGCTTCAAATCTTCTGAAAAGGAAGCAGTGAGTTCAAATACACTAAGTGATCATGATAAATTTTATTTCTAATCTATTCGCTCATGGGATGTGGGTTAAAAAAAGTAACAATAAAACTCAAAGTGTTCACAGTTCGAGTATCCTTACTGTAACATATGTATATAGCTACTATCATAATCAACTGTTACAGTATATTAAACTTTTTACTTGACTATTGAACCCTCAGTTTATAGCCCATAAACTTTGATAATTTAAACAATAAGTTCAAGATATATAAAGACTTATTAATATAGTTTTTTTTAATTTATAGGGGAAGTTTATCAATTAATTTACCTGTCGCAAAATTTTAGTTTTAGAAATTTTTAATTTTTTCTTAGACGTAAAATAGTATAATCAATTACTACAAATGATCATTGGTTGGTAGTTGAACTTTTATAACAAAATAGTATTTTTACGAGAATACTGATTTTTTTAATTTTGAGTTTGGAAGTTTGTTTGCATATCAGTTTTTATCGTACTTCGTATGTATCATGTTGCAAATATAAAACATATTAACTTAACTTTCGTTTCGAGCTTTAGCCCTTCGTCGGAGAATTTTTAATCCGACGAAGGGCTAAATCTCAAGACGTCAGTAAAGTTAAATTAACATTTGTTACGGTGTTACAAATTTCATTCTATTACCTATCATTTATATCAAACACCAACGCAGCCTATACTAGTTTACTCGCTAGTTTACATTTATATTGCAAATGTGTTACATTTCCCTGTGAATGAAGCAAGATTTGACATGGATTATGTATTGTGTTTCTTTTCAACATAAATTAAACTATTGTAATTCTATAAATAGCTTTAGAATGTAGTATTTTAGAAGCCACAATTAAGCGAAACATGGAAAATGTCATAGCTATTTCAAAAAACGTTGAATACTGAAAAGTGAATTCCAAGACCAAAGGGCATTGTGGATCTCATCGATGTAAAATAAAAACGCAAAATAAACAGCGATCTGCTCCCTATGTGTAGCTATTATATTGTTTCCGATAGGATGCACAAAAAAAAATTTAATTACAGTAATAGCCCGCGTATAAGAACCCGAATTTTTCAATTTAGCCTAAATGGGTTCTTATATAATTTTTATATAAATGGTACTTAAACTTTATAATAGGCTCTTGTGTAGAGGAGGCTTGAAATGACAATTTTAGCCTAACAGGTTCTTATACGCGGGCTGTTACTGTATTAATATTGTTTATTTTAGTTTAGACAATATAACATAACCCAAAATGTATTTAAGTCTTGGAATGCAGTATTCAGGATTCAACGTTTTTTGAAATAGCTGTACCGTATGTACTCGAATAAGCGCCGCCCTCGAATAAGCGCCGCACTTTAACGCTATAATGTTACTCTAGAACAGCATTGGAAGCGAATTTTCATAAAAAGCTTATTCTTCAGTTCAAAGTAATTATATTTCACAGCTCGATCGCCCATATCTACCCAATATTCGTAGTTCTGATCAAGAAGGGGACATTGAGATCGAGAAAAATTTAATAAGCGCCGAGTAATATAAATACGGTATAGTTAAAACTCAATTAACGTTGCCGTTGAGAAAGCCTAGAGCTAGGAATACTTTTTAAACTGTGTAAGCAGTCAGTATAAGTTATAAAAATGACGAAATTGCACCACCCGAATTTCTTACTCTTATTCTTCATATTCTTAAGGCCCGGGCAAACGGCTTCGACATTTGCTTCAACATCCGTTCGATTTTGTTGAATGGCAATGTTTAAACGCTTTTAAACTCTTTCAACATTGTTGAAACGTGTTGAATCGATGTTGAAAGAGTTTAAAAGCGTTTAAACATTGCCATTCAACAAAATCGAACGGATGTTGAAGCAAATGTTGAAACCGTTTGCCCGGGCCCTTACTCTTTAGGCGAGTGTGTATGATTAGCAAAAACAAGTGACGAGTGGAATAGTCACGGTACATCACGAGAAACAAACTGACACCATAATTATAACTGCCGATTGCCGCAATGACTCATGGGAAGAGTAAGTTAAATACCGCCAAATACACAACAGCTTTCCTGCTTTCTGATTGGCTGTATTTTATCTGGTTTAGAAGAAGGAGTATTATTTATTCAAAATTAAAGTTTTTAAAAACCGTCTAAACTATCCCTTAAGACAAAAAGGAGTTCATTTTTAAAAAACAAGAAATTACACTATCCAGAAATTGCTTGCCAGCAAAGCTCGCAGACATTTTGATAGTTTACAAGCGGGCAGTATAAGTTTTGAAGATGAAGAAATTTCACCATCCCAAATTACTCGCCAGCGAAGGTCTCAGACATTTTGATAGTTTACAAGCGGGCAGTATAAGTTTTGAAGATGAAGAAATTTCACCATCCAAATTGTTTGCTAGCAAAGTTCTCAGGCATTTTTAATTTCCTTGCAAGCGGGCAGTATAAGTTTTGAAGATAAAGAAATTTCACCATCCAAATTGTTTGCTAGCAAAGTTCTTAGGCATTTTGCCAGCTTATAAGCGGGCAGTATATGTTTTGAAGATGAAGAAATTTCACCATCCAAATTGTTTGCTAGCAAAGTTCTTAGGCATTTTTCCTTACAAGCGGGCAGTATAAGTTTTGAAGATGAAGAAATTTCACCATCCAAATTGTTTGCTAGCAAAGTTCTTAGGCATTTTTCCTTACAAGCGGGCAGTATATGTTTTAAAGGTGAAGAAATTGTACCATCCAAATTACTCACCAGCGAAGCTCTTTTAAAAGTATTGATAGTTTACATCGGAAAATTAAGCACAGTTGCTGGTCGGCTTGCGTCCCTGGTAATTAGCAGGCGGATGAAAAATGCGAACGATGCAAAAAATGTTAATACAGATAGATATATACGTTAATTGAAAAAGACATCTTGCAGCTAGTAAGCTGAATTGCGTAAGAGATATCCAATATTTGTTTGCGTAAGAGATGTTTGATAATCAGCCCCATCGTGGCTTTTCATTGATTATTTACAATGATCAAGTTATGAAGGACTTATTGGACTTATTGGACTTTTACTCCGACGAAGAGCTAAAGCTCGAAACGTCAGTAAAGTTAAGGCAACATTTTTTACGGTGTCACAAATTTCATTATATTACCTATCGACTTATTGCACTGCTGTAAGCCACGAGTGTAGTTGGTAAATTCCTCCGAGACCTGACTGCTCTGCCGGGAGACAATCCCCTATACTCTTTGCGAACAGCACAACAGAATCTTAAAACGTCCGCTTTAAGATATAGGATTGAAAGAAAGCAGACAGGATCTCCGGCTTTACGTCCTTATCCGAGAATACCTGAAGGTCTAACCATTTTTTTACCATAACAGTCCAGACCTGCTTGTCCTCACGACATCCGTGCGCGAGCGGATAAAACGGTTTTCTTCAAACTTTTTTTAGTTGTTTTTCGCTTATTGATGGTA
>JAUPMH010160660.1:0-13304 GCA_032270665.1 Metridium farcimen
AGAACAAAAGAATTTGCATAATTTAGCAGTATTTAGTGGTATTTATGTTGCACACTTTTAGTGTTTGTACTCTATTAGTTTTAAAGCAAATTATGTCTTCGTTCACGAACTTCATGTATCCTATCGCTCATGGCGCGAGCGACATATTCTGCGTGACTGAGAATTTGAATACAACTAACCTGCGTAGCGGTTTTTTATGCGCTTGATAAAAATGCTTTTTCCACTCGATAATAACTTTTGGTACTTCTGAATATCTGACAAGTCGTAAACAGAAGTTGTTTAGTTTAAAAAGAGTCGCAAAGAAAGAACTCAATCTACATGAATCTATGAAAAAAACATATCGCAATTTTGATACTCTCATGGTGGAAACTGCTGCGTAACTTCAGGCCCAAATGACCGTTATCCTGGCTATGGTTGTTGAAGCAAACATTTTCATCACAAAATCGTAATATTTTTAACTTCATGTCTGACTTGTTTGGCTTGTGCTTCAACAATTAATAAGCGTTATAAAACTAGTAAAATTGACACGACGTTTCGATGCCGAGCTCGAAATTATAATTACGGATGAAAACAATTACACGATTCTTGAATAAATACGACGTATTTGCTTATAGTCCTAGTTCCCATGTCATTTACGAAAGTAGTTCGCTAATCTTTATATTCATGTCATCAATTCTGTCAGTTCTAAAACTATTTTCTTATTCATCGCTTGTGAATTCTGAAGTTTAATTACACAAACTTCAAAAATCACTCCGTTTTTAGGGCAAAGATATTTCGCGAAATGGAACTGTTTACTTTTAGCATAACACCGCATTGCAGATATGCCCGGGCTCAATGCTAACAAGTTCGATGGTTTGCCGTGCAGACTCGGTTACAAAAGATTTTAAATTATTGTGCTGAAAAGTAAGTCACTAAAAGTCAAAATTTTCTTTCAGACGTAAATGAATGTGTTACTATCAGGCCCTGTCAACATACATGTACCAATACGTACGGTAGCTATACATGTCAATGCAACAAATGCTATACCAAACTAGGGACTAAATGTGAACTAAGGCAGTGTCTTATTGGAGGAAATTGCTACGCCTATGGTACCGTGAATCCAGGAAATCAGTGTCAGGTTAGTTGATGAAAACAATGTTCTTATATTCTTATTTTTTGCGTTCATATTTTTAGTAACCAGTCAAAAACGGAGGGGGAAAGAGTGAATGATTTAACTGCAAAGGCAGATATCTAAGATACTTTTTTCATATAACAAAATATCTTTCATTATCATTTTATCAAAAATGGACAATCAATTCATCAAGCAACTAGAATCATGCTACATCGATCATGGTCTCGCGAGCCGTACTGATTATGCAATCAAGTTTGGTCTACGACCATATATGGGGTACATACTACGACAATATTATTTTTTTATTTTATAATATGTTATTATTGTTTTTATGAATTGAAATGCGTTCGGTGCATATATGAAATACAGATACATGAGAAAAAATATCATATATATTGAACAATTGAATTTTGTTTTATGGTCACGATTGTCACACTGGTTGTCAAATTATCGTTATAGTATTTTTTTGCAATTCTCATTGTAATTACCATTATCTTAGGATTGTAACAGTTACAACAAGCTTGCCTGGACAAACAACAACGCGCTCAGTTGCAGTGACGGCAAGGCGTGTACAAGAGCTGACCACTGCAGCAATGGTCGATGTGTTGGTACACCATTCACGTGTTTAACATGTGAACAGTGCCAGTCAGACACGTGCAAAGTCAAACCTGGTTATTGTACTATTGTGGTGAATGGAATAAAGACGTGTTTTAATAACAAAGCACTGAGACCTGGACACCCATGTCAGGTAGGCCAGCCAAAGTTAAATTTTATCTTTTATAATTACGAATTGTACTCAAGATCGTGCGACTTCCTATACTTATTTAATCTTTCATCCCACTTAAATGTCGTATACCATTAACAATAAATATATATGTCTGTATTTTCCGTTATATCGAAGGAATGTGACAGCAATAGTCCACACCACTGGACCATTAATAACAACCTACCATGCAGCGATAATATCGTCCAGACCAAAGATGACCGTTGTGTCAGTGGTGTTTGTCGTGGTACACCATACTCGTGTCTACCGTGTGAGCGCCACGATGGTGCTGGATGTCCCTCGATAATCGGTCACTGTGTAATTAATTATAATGGAAATCGGACTTGTTTTGCCAATCGGACTCTTAGACCTGGAAACCCTTGTCAGGTTGGTATAGTTTTTTTTATCTGTTTACTGAACTGATTGATAAACTGTTTTGCATCTGATAAATGAGTGGAGGCCAGAATGTTGTACGTATACTATTCTCAAATAACAGAAAAGTATCTGTCACTTCATAGAAATAAAGTGAAAGCACACGGGCCTCCGGTTTTATGTCTTATCTGAGAAGACGAGGCACTGAGAGAGTACCCGGTCCGTGAATCGAACTCAGAGCTGTCGTCCAGGGGCTTTGGGCGTCAGCTTTTCTCCGTTCCCAAAGCCCTGTTAGTCGGCGTTAACCGTTATCATTTTATGCAACAACACTTGACATTTTGTTGCCTTTCCAGTTGTGCAACGTGACTGCTAGTACAAGCACATGGTCTAATCTTAATAACGTGTCATGTGATGACAGTAATAAATGTACCAAATTAGACACATGTACCAAAGGACAATGTACAGGGACGGCATTCACTTGCAATGCAGACTGCCAGTCGTGCAACGGTCGGGATTGCAGTCTGAAAACTGGCTTTGGTTTTGTCAACGGGAGCTGTACTTGTACGATTTCGGGTAAGTATGATGAGTTGTATTATTCCCCTTAGATTTTTACTCAACTTTGTTTTAGGATACAATTTTTGAACAAAATCCACCGGAATAAATGTCATGTTGTCTGTCATGGTGGATTTACTGTAAAGCAACAGCTTCATGCACATTATTTTTTTATAATAATACTACAAAAGAAATATATTGCATGACTATAGCTGACAATCGGATTACATACTACCATGAAATGAATTCATAATAATAGATAGTAATGTATATCGTACAAACGCGTTGTTTGAAAATCATATTTGGTAATTAATGGTTCCAAAACACTCTCAAAAGCTTTGCATAATTTTCAAAGCCTTTAACGCTGTTTTACAGTATCCTGCACATGTGTATCAATTGAATATATATAACTGTTTTATAGCTGATAAAGACAAGTCAGGATAGGGAAGGATTCCTATAATTAATTGCCGGATATAATCCCATATTCGACCTAGGTTTGGATAAGGATGTGCCACCAAAAGTCTAAAAACATGACTCTATTTTTAAATATTTTTAACAGGGTGAAAAGACACTCGACAGTTTAAAAAAATACCCTATATTGAAGAAAATGGAAAAATACACCCTATTTAAATGGTCTTTCCGCGTAGACGTTTTATTATAATTGTTTCTTTAAAGGCCCTCTATCGACCGGGATGCTATGCGCGCCTCGACCTAATTTCGTGTATCACGAAATTATCAAAGTTCATAATGCCTTCTCAATCCAAAAAAATCCTAAGTAATCCTGCTAATATCTCAAAACATTTCACTGTATTTAAGTTCGCTATGTATTTTACAACATCTGTGACGCAATATTTTGTATATTTTCCGTAAATAGATGTAAATAACAACCTTTGATGTTTGAGTAGATTACGATCAACTCGGCCGCTTCGCAGGCATCTCATTCCGATCCACGGACTAGCAGTTACAATTTGCCACAGAGCTGCTCAGACGTGACGATAATATACTATGGACATTAAAAATACTTATTAACTTTATATTTGGAGCTCAACTTTCTTGAACGTATTTTTACTACAACGATTGCTTAATAATAACAAAGCGGACAAATCGAGTTGATCAATATCGTTACTTTGACAATACAACAGAAATACACATAACATAACATACCATGCCCAATCCTTTATTATATTCACCACATACTATTACACGATAGTTTTCTTCTCAGAAACACTCAAAAGCTCAAAGGTTCGTCGAAAGAGTTCGCTACTTTCATGTATGTTGATATGTGATATTTTTCGTATCTCCGTACGGCCATGGACTTTGAACTCACGCGGTTTTTGGCCAATTAGAGAGCGCCATTTAACAATAACGCTATTTCAAACAAAAACAAACGGCCGCAAAGCATCCCGGTCGATAGAGGGCCTTTAAATCCATATATATATTGTTTAGTAAAGTGAGTTATTGTGAAAATATCGTATCCATATAACAGGTAAAGATTACAATCACCAACAGCTGAACCCAGCCAACCAATGTCAGTGGTGTAACCTTTACCATGGTGCATCAAAGTCATCGGGAACATGGATAAACCGTCCCAGCGTACCTTGCAATGATAACAAAGCCTGTACTCATAAAGATATGTGTAGCAACGGTACATGTGTGGGTCAGCCCTACAGCTGTCAATCATCACATCCTAGCTCTAGCTGTATTAAGACCATGGTTTGTTTGGGAGATGGCAGATGTAAAGATATTGTGCGGCCTCTGGGCACAATATGTCGAGCTGCTAAAGATGTTTGTGATAAACCAGAGAAGTAAGTTAGCAATAACGCCAATAATTTGCATTCAAAATTTGAAATAGTCAAGTCTCTGATTGTAAACGTTTAATGACCGAGTTATCTATAAGTGATGCATCAAAGTTTAAACGGAACGAGGTGACAAAGGACCCAAAATTAATTGTAAGTATAGACGTCCAAAGTACTACTATTCCATGAAATAGGAAGAAGAAGAAGGAGAAGAAGAAGAAGAAGAAGATGAGGCTAGTAGCATGTTATTATGCATACTATATTTAGCGTATACGCTGTAATAAAAAGCGGGACTGTTTCATTTATTAATAGACTTATGGCTTCCGCGTGAAGAGTTCATAACAAAAATAATAATTAACGGTTTTCACGCGAAAACGTTGTTAAATATGACGTTTGAACTTCAGCTTTGTCAGTCTTTATCAAAAACCATGATAAAAAGTCGAAACGTCATGTTTAACGAAATTTTACACCTGAACACCGTAAATTATCCCTTTTGTTCTGTTAGTCATCGTCTTAAATTTTCCAGGTGTAATGGTCAACTTGGCGCATGCCCAGCAGATAACATAGACGTCATTGCTGTCAAAACTGGCTCAGTACAATTCCAGAACCCAACCTACACATCAAATGCTTCTCACCAACATGTAACCAACTCTCTTTACCTAAGCTTAACCGGATTCTCTATTTCTTGTGGTGCAATGAAATACAAATGGTACATTTTACACGACTCTTCCGTATGCACAACTAATGCGACCGCGAGGGGAGATCTGCCGAACACCAACGCCAAGCAGACAATCGGCGGGCTGAACCTCCAAGACGACAAGAGCTACAAGATAGCCATACAAGCTGTTGATATGAGAGGAGCGGTACGTCCACTTGTCTGTTCTAGTAGTATAACAATTGACACAACAAGACCTAAAGTAGGATGGGTATACGATGGTAATACTGCAGACATTGACTTCCAATCAACCAAGACCATAACAGCTAACTGGGGCGGGTTTAATACCAGGAATGGTATTGCCAAGTACGAGTGGAAAGTGATGTACACTGCATTTGGTGGCGGCGTGGAAACTGAACTTCTCTCCTTCGCAAGTAATGGTGTAAGTACGAAAGCCTCGAAGACATTTAGCAACATCGTGGATGGTTCGACGATTAAAGTTGTCGTTAGAGCATTCACCAAAGCTGGTCTTTACAATGACAGTACAAGCGATGGGGTTGTTGTCGACTTGTCGAGACCAACATCAGCTAAGATCTACGACGGATCAAAAGCTGGTGTTGATGCTAAGTATGCCAAATGGACTAACACGTTTACAGCCAACTGGGATGCCTTCTCAGATCCACATAGTGGAGTATCGCACTATGAATGGGCCGTGAAAATAGGGGCTAGTCTAATAACGGCGTACAAGTCCTCTGGGTTGACACGCTTTTTTACAGCCACTGGTCTCAACTTGGTGTCAAGCGAAACCTACTGCGCTGTAGTCAGAGGTTACAACAAGGCCCGACTTTACATAGAAGCAGTGTCCGACTGTGTTCTCATTGACCGTGATTCACCGCGACCTGGGACAGTGAATGATGGCGTATCCAATGATGTCCAACACCAATCAAATGGCAGCTCGATATCAGCCAATTGGAATGGTTTCAGCGATGGAGCCAATGGCAGTGGCATAGTTGGCTATCAGTACAAGATCACTAACGGCAAGACTGACGTAGTGGGATGGACATCAGTTGAGATGAAGACGTCAGTCACTCATAATGGACTTCCCCTTAAAAATGGAGCAAAATACTTCGTAACTGTCCGAGCTGTAGATGCTGTTGAGTTGTCCACCGAGGTGAAATCAGACGGTGTAATAGTCGATACAACTAGACCCGTGTTTACGGGAAAAGTCGACGTAAAAGGTACCAGTGACGTTTGTAACGGAACGACTTGCGTTTACGTAAAGAGTGCCACTACGCTTGACGTAACATGGAATGGATTCTCGGACGGACACAGTAGCTTAGATCATTATCAGTGGGCTGTTATTCCAACAGCGCAAAACGTCAAATCGTCAGACTTCAAACGTGTGTCGGGATCCAGTTTGTCGACGTCTGCTTCATTGGCAGGACTTTTTCTAACAGACGGTCAGCTTTACAAGATCATCATACGAGCGTACAATCGTGCTTTCCTTTATACAGACGCTACCTCTGCAGTTATAATCCCCGACTCCTCCCCTCCTCAGTCAGGACTAGTCTCCGATGGTCCTACTGAAGGAAAAGATATAGACTACCAGACTAGTTTTAGCTATGTGAAAGCAACATGGACGGTGTTCAAGGAACCCCATACTAGTGTACGACAATATTACTATGCAGTAGGCAGCTGCACACAAGGAAACTACCACATCACTAACAACAGATTCAAAGCAGCATCACCTTCTTTAGCAACCTGGATGTCCACTGATAATCTTAATCTTGTTAACGGCCAACGATACTGCACCAAAGTGAAAGCCAAGAACATGGCAGGTGTCTACAGCCAAGAGGTAACATCCAATGGATTCATGGTTGATATCACTCCCCCTGATATACGCGAAGCTCGTGTAATAGATGGCTTGACTCATATAGACATCGATTACCAAGCTAACCTAACAGAAATGTCTGCTAACTGGGAAGGTATAAAGGATCCAGAATCTGGTATTAAGTTCTATGAATACGGTATAAGCAGAAACAGAGGTGGTGCTCCTGATATATTGCCTTTTCAGAATAACGGACTTCAAACGTCTGCACTCGCTTCTGGTCTTTCATTAAATGAGGAATTTTATTACTTTCGTGTATGTGCCATTAATAATGCTGGTTTGAAAAGTTGCATCAGCTCAGATGGTGTACTGATCTACCGAATACAACCAAGTCAAGGAATTGTAAACGATGGAGTAATAGAACCAGACTTGAAATACCAATCATCGTTAACCACTCTCGCAGCAAACTGGGAAGAAATTTGGGATTTGGATAGTCGAATTGAGAGATTTGAATGGGCGGTCAAAGATACCACCAAAGATGAGAATGTAGTTCTTCCTTATAAAGATGTTGGACTTGCTACTCATGTGAAGAATGAACAACCGCTCAATCTTGTTCATGGCTATACGTACCGTGTGTACTTAAAAGTATATAACCATGCCGGTAGTGTACAAGAATTGAAGTCTGATGGAGTAACTGTAGATACTACTGCACCACACCCGAAAGAAATATTACCTGAAAACAAAGAATGGACATACAATAAAAACGACAAGATATTTTATACATCATTGTCTTCAGACATATATGCATATTGGAGTCCTTTCATTGAGTATGAGAGTGAAGTGTGGTATTACAAGTGGGCTATTGGAACGACAAAGTGTGGAACACAAATTCAACCACTTATCAACATCGGGCGTTCTACCAGTGCAAATTCTACCATGTCGAACCTGAAGTTTATCGATGGTACGAAATATTACGTGACATTGACATCACGCAATAAAGCTAATCTAGTGTCACGCAGCTGTTCTGATGCTTTTGTGATGGACAAGTCGCCTCCTAATATAGGAACAGTGAATATCGGTGATCCTGACCAACACCACAAGTACGTTGGCTCAAATGTTGTGGTAATTTACTGGGAAGACTTTGAGGATCAACAAAGTGGTATTGATTACTGTGATATTTCTGTCACAAGCTCGTCAACTAGCTTTTTTGTCAGCAAGTCTAATGAAACGAATTCCGGTAATGCAAGTGTACCAAGAAGCATGTTCCAACCTGGTCAGGAATACAAGGCCGTAGTTACGTATGTCAACAAGGCAAACCTCACCACCACACAGACCTCTAAACCGTTTATAGTGGACAAAACACCACCAGTCCCCCAACGACCAGTCATTGCTGGCGTATCACGTGATAAAACCATGCAGTATCAATCAGATACTAAATCAATAACAGTTACCTGGTCTCCATTTACTGATGCAGAAAGTCCAATGAAAGAATACTGGTTAGCAATTGGCACAAGTCCTTCAGAAGACAACATTGTGTCTCTCCATAGCGTTGGAATGGCAACCCAAGTAGTAAGCCCTGTTTTAAATCTTGTCAATGGGTCGATGTACTATATCACTGTTTATGGTGTCAATGCTGTGGGCTTGAAAAGCGCAGCTCAAGGTCTTCCTCTACTTATAGATGGAACCCCACCTGTAGGTGGTAGTGTGATGGATGGTTTTGGTAATAGTGACTGGGAGTTCTTCAACCCAAGAGAACCTGTGACAGGACACTGGGACAAAGTATCAGATCCTGAAAGTGGAATACTGAATAGTAGATATTGCATAGGTATTGAACCTTACGGCTGTCAAATAAAAGATGTCACCGACATTAGCAATCAAACATCATTTAATTGTACAGACTGCAACACAACTCATGGTACACACGTGCATATCACCGTCAAAGTGACCAACGGTGCTGGCCTGTCGGTTACAAGAGCATCTAACGGGATGCTTATGGATGCATCACCTCCTGTAATGAGTAACATCATTGATGGAGATGATCCAACTGGTAAAGATATCGAGACTGCTCTTCTGCATTTGAACATGTCATTCACATGGAATGGAGCAGAAGACAGACAAAGTGGAATTGTCAAATGCAAGTGGAAAATAGTTGATGATGATAATAAGGAAGTGTTTTCTTTCAATATTACTGGGCCGTACAAGCTGGGATCAAAGCAAACTTTTTCAGCTTATCAGCCTTACAGTTTTGTTACTTTTAATTCAAGTAGGCTGTACTTCAATGATATTGAATGTGCTAACGGTGCAAGACTGAAAAGAAAGGTTCGATCCAATGGATTCCGCGTGGTAACTCAGTGGCCTGTACCTGGTGATGTCAGAGACGGACCTATCATCGACAACGACCTGGATTACTTAACAAGCACTAAAGATGTCGAGGTAAACTGGGACGCATTTAAAGCAGATTCTCGTGACGCTGTCAGCAATTATGCCTGGGCGATTGGAACACAACTGGGTCATGACGATATCATGAAGTTTAAAAGTGCAGGGTTGGCTCTACAGGCCAAAGTGACTTTAGCACCAGATGAGCCAGACCTAGATGTGCTGGTTCCTGGAAAAATGTATTACATCACTGTTAAAGGAACATCTGGCAGTGGATTGTCTTCTTCTAAATCATCCAACGGGTTTACAGTAGATACCACACCTCCTATTAAATCCAACATTAAGGTAACATTTATTGTGTCTGACTATTCAAACGGCAAGGTTGATCTACATATTGATTGGTCTGGAGTGCGTGACAATGAGAGTGACATCATGGAGTCAGAATACTGCGTGGGAACTACACCAAGCAGTTGCGTTACGGAGAAAACTCCAGTTGGTCTTGAGACAAAAGTGGTGATTTCTTCTTTCAAACCAGTATCCCTGGCGGTCTACTACGTCACAATCCTTGTTACTAATAAAGCAGGTCTGACTACAACAATGACGTCAGACAAAATCAGCATTGATACGTCACCACCATCACGTGGTGAAGTCATTGATGGACTGAGACGAGATGTGGACTTTGTAAATACTACCAACACTATAAACGCACAATGGGGAGGGTTTGAAGACAAAGACTCCAGCGTCAAAAACTGTACATGGACTTTGATCGAACAGTCTGCTTCTAGTGACGGGTCATACTTTGGTAATGATACCATAGTTTTTGAACAAGATGTTGATCCTAACGCTCAGGTGACTCGTGATGGTTTAAACCTTAAACCCGGTTCTAGATACATTAACAAGATAACTTGTGCTAACAGTGATGGTTTCACAGTAGCTTCGTCTTCTAATGGTGTAGTTGTTGACCTTACTCCTCCGATATCCAACGTCGTTATCGACGGCTCTGACTTTTCTAACGATATTGACTTTACAAGCGATATTTCCAAAGTGAGTACAACATGGAAAGAGTTCTCTGACAGCGAGAGTGGCATTATGGAATATCGATGGGCCTTGGGAACCTCTCCTGGTAAAGATGACGTAGTAAGTTTCCGTGACGTAGGTCTACAAAGACAAGGGAAAGCAGAAAACATCTCTCTAGTCCCTGGTGGCCCCTATTACGTCACTGTAGAAGGAACCAACAAGGCAGGGTTATCTTCTCAAGGCTGGTCTGATGGATTTATTGTCGATGTATCGCTTCCAGAAATATCGAAGGTAACTATGCAATTAATTTTCCTCCCCTCATGTCAGTGACGTGATATAGTCGATATTACATCCCATTTATTTGTTTTCAGTTCACTTTAGATGTCAGTCCATGGATTGGACCAAATGACTACATTTCAGCATCATGGCAAACCTATGACTTAGAAAGTCCTATCAACAATATAGAGTACTGCATTGGTACAAGTCCTAAAAGCTGTCAAATTAAGCCTATGACAATGCTCTCTGCAAGTAGCACAAACTTGACTTGCATCGATTGTGCACTTAAACACCTTGGCAAGTACCACACTACTATCAGAGTATGGAACCAGGCTGGACTATTCAGTCTAGCAACGGCAAGGGAAGTACGACTCGATTTGACACCACCTTCCGAAGGAAATGTCGTCCCCATCATCCAATGTATTTCCTGTTCACACAACTGTACTTTGACGTATAATGTTAGTGGATTTAAAGACAATGAGAGTGCTTTAAAGACATGTCAATTGGCCATTCGAAACAGTTCAGGGCTGGTTAATCCATTTACATCCTTCATTCCCCCGAATGTTGTCAGTGCAGAGAAGCTGACACTCGAACATGGTCAGCAGTATTTTGCAGTTGTACGCTGTACTAACAATGTTGGATTGGAAAGAAATGTTACATCACAAATTGGTGTGTTTGTAGATCTCACCTCACCTACAAAGGTCAGTATTGATACAAGTAAGATAGTCTAAATCAAATGTAACTGAATTTTACTGAAATTAGACTAAAACTTATAATTTCTGTTTTACTAGGGAACGGTTATCGTCAGTCCTGATCGTACACACGATGTATTTGGTATCCACTCAACATGCCATCTCTACAACACAACACTACGAGTTCATTGGGCAGGATTTGACGACCCAGAAACCGGTATATCAGGTTTTCGCGTATCTTTGATCAAACAGAACAGCTCTTACAGTATTGCACCCCCCAGGGACGTTGGCATAACAACCAGCGCCACCATTGACGTAGACATCGACAATGGGGTCTATGCCAACGATATTTTGTATGCCATTGTCGAGGCTCACAATGGTGCGGGACTGGTGACTAGTGCTCAATCCCCTCCTACGCGTCTGGTGTCAGCTAACACAGGCCAATACTTAGAGGAAGGAGATTTCTTCTGTTTAAAAGTTTGATTTTTATGTAATCTTGCACTGATTAGCACAGCTCAGAATTGCAACATTATTACATCACTTGAATTTTGTCATTTAAAGTCAATTTTTAAAGTCAATTTGTGTCAATTAAAGTCATTTATATAACAAATGTCAGCAAAATTAAGTTTGTAAAAGCTCTTATCACGAACACATTATACCTTCATTTTCACGGTTCTCGTCCACAAACTCAGTCTCAGTCTAGCGTGCAAAATATTCTTAAGAATTTTACTATAGCTCGCGGTAATTTAAGGAATGTACACATTATCAAACAATTGAAAAACTTCAAAATTCCACGAGCTGTAGTCAAATTGTTAAGAATGTATTACACGCTATCGAGGCTGAGGTTGATGGAAGAGAACTGTGAAAAGGTCTATTGGTAAGTAGTTACACATCAAATATGAAGTTATCAATTCGTTTTACGTCATTAAATCAGTTTAGTCACAACATATAAAACTTTTAATAAGTATTATTATATATTTTAAGCATACGGCGAATTTTCGATAACATATGAACTTGACAGGGTAATGCTATATTATCCGTTAGCGAGTAATACATTTAGTTTCCAGTGAGTTGATGTACATGTGACAATGATATTGCAGCAAAATGTTCTTGTTATTGCCTCTTTTACCTGATAATAATTGTACTTTTACTTTAAAAAAAATGTATAATAAAACAATTATTGAATTCGGTTTTCGCATGATATCGTATATAATCAAGATCTCGAGTCTGTATTACCAGCCACTGCCTACGGCTTCGACAGATAACCCAGAACTCGGTCTTCAAATATAATTTACGATATCATGCTCAACCTCATCAAATAATTGCTTAATATTTCATGCTAGCTTAACATCTTAATTGACTCGTTTTAACACGAGAGGTGCTATTTGCGGGCATTTACGCTACTGTTATAAATTAGAATAAACTGAAGTTAGTAAAGTCTTGACTTGTAGAATTCACAAATGATTGCAAAATAAATATTTAGAAAAACCAAAGAAAATGACATGTCCTCTCACTTTGAACTATAGCGCCTTGCATATTGTTGAATATACCTTTCCCGAATTCGCTTGGCGCCACAAAACAATGGTTTCAAGTCGAGGTTGACCTTGATAAATAAAAGAATCAACACCAACCTCGCCTTGGAACCATTGTCTTGGGATCATTCAAGCGAATTCGGGAAAGGTCTATTTCGATCAAAATCCCTTTCCTTCCTGTTCAAAGCTCGTCTGAAATAAAAATCCTACAGTTTTAGAAGACAGCATCAAGCGACTGGATGATGAGAGGTAGGAATTATGTATTAGATAGTTACTGAGGCCGGCAGCAATATATCTAATATTGCTAGCCGGCCGAAGTGACTATCGTATATAG
>JAUPMH010160771.1:0-16356 GCA_032270665.1 Metridium farcimen
ACAATAATCTTCTGTATAGCTAGTAATCACCATCACTATCATCACCTTGACACTAGGTGTTATAATTTATCATTAACAATAATCTTCTGTATAGATAGTAATCACCATCACTATCATCACCTTGACACTAGGTGTTATAATTTATAATTTAATAACAATAATCTTCTGTATAGCTAGTAATCACCATCACTATCATCACCAGTACATGATCATCAATCATCACAACATCATCAGCATAATCATAATCAATCATCATCATCATCACCTTCCGCATCATCATCATTTCTATCATTATCATCACTAGCATCATTATCACCAGCATAATCTTAACTTTGTCATGTCATCATCATCATCATTGCTATCATCACCATTGCTACCATCACCATCATTATCATCAACAACACTATCACCATCATAATCTTAACAACATCATGTTATCATCAGTCATCAGCATCATCAAACTGTCCTGTCACATCATCGACTGCCATGCTCACACTGCTATTCTCATTAAATGCCGGTATGCACTTGTTAAAAATAGAATCATAGGTAGCAATTTTAGTGAACGCTTGCTTTGCTGGTGGATAAGAGTACAAAAGATCCTGCAGTTGTTCTCTTAAAGGAAGGTCACATTTTCTTGTCTTTAAACCTTTGCTCATGAAAGCCTTTTTCTGCCACGTTTCTTCAACTTCTCTGTCCCAGTCGTCGGTGACAAGTTGGAGGTCTGCAAGACTTTCATTCGATGAGTCTACACTAACATTTTCACCAGTGGCATCTTCAAATATGTCAGCAACAGGGTTTTCTTCATGTGGGATGAATTTGAAAGTTTTATCTTGTGAGGAACGTCTTTGAGTGTTGTTTTGTTCATCTCTTGTTTCAGGTCCTATCACAAACAAACATAATAGAAGTTGAATAACATTGTTCAATGGCGAATAGCTTTTTAATATTTTGCTTATATCATTAGACTTCTTAGTTCACATTTTTATATTTTATAACTTATACATTTATATATTTTTCTTATCTTATTTAATTTATCTTTTCAAGTATATACTTGTTTGTTCATATTTCTCTAATGTATAATTTGTAACAGATCATATTGTTGTATATTTTTTATTTAGGGCCCTACTGAAAATCACACATAGTGAGTAGGTTCCCTCATTAAAGACTATCAACACAATGATGATGGTGATGATGATTATGATGATAGTGATGGTGATGAGGTGTGATTATGATAGTGATGATGATGATGACAGTAATAATGATGGTGTTGATTATGATAGTGATAATAGTGATGACAATGAGGTTAATGATGACGATAGTGTTGGCAATGAGGTTGATGATAGTGAAGATGGTGATGACAGCGATATTGATGGGTAGTCATGATGATGATGATTGTAATGACTGTGATGATGATTGTGGTGATGATGATGATGTGATTATGATAGTGATGATTATGGCAGTGATGATTGTGATGATTATGTTGACATTAGTGATGATGATGGTGATGGTGATAACACCATCATTTTCAACATCACCATAAACCATCATTATAATCACCATCATCATTGCTAAATACACTTTGTCTAGCCCTACCCGTATGTGATCTCCACATAGACAATGATCGTTGCATGGCCAATTCTAAAACACGTTCACTGTAATTACACTCCTCTTGTTCAACATCATCATCCTGCTTCTCCTCCAACTCTGCTGTCTCTATTAACTCTGTGATACTTTGTGTTTCTTTGTCTACATTACAGTACTGTTCTTGTTTGTCTTCTCGTTTCTTACCACGCCATGTTCCTTTCAATGCTGGGTCTCGCGGAGCATACTGTACCTAAAGCAATACGCCAGCACAAATTGATTATATAAACATTTATTTATAGAGATATATTACACACTTATTGGGTTCATCCGAGCCCATTATGGCAAAATATTTAAATGTAAGTCGAGAATTCAATATTGGGCGAGACTGCAAGGCCAAGCCTGATATTAAAATTGAGACATAAATATCTGTCATAATGGGCGAGGATGAATCCTATAGGTGTTTTATTTTAAATATCTTGAATAAACAATTGAAATGTTGGAGCTAGTCCAATAGGTTGCTATCTGATATCAAAAAATAATGGATCGCCAAGTTACTAAAATACAGAGATTGGAGGATTATTTGCGAGGTATAATAAATACAGAAATTTATGCAGAGAGGAAAAAAAAAGGAAAACACATCCAGATTTGATTTTTAGTAAAGCATCAAGCTGAAGTGTTCTGAATTAAAGAGAAACCAGCTATAAAATATGTGTTATGAACAACTATTATGAAAATTTTCTAGCCCACATTTTTTTGTATAAGGTGTACTCATTTGTGCAACCAAATTGACATCTAGTCTGACAACCTGTATAAAAGAGCTGTACATTTACCTCATGTGCCTCAACATTACATGCAATCTCAACCATTCCTTCATGATCAAATGCCATAGCCTGGACGCCATGGAAACCCCCTGGTGTCGTAGCACGGATTGCTTGTGCAATACTCCTTCCTAAACCAACGTCATTGGTATCAATCGTAACATTGCAGTTTGTAACATAGGGAATAGCCCCAACCCCTATGCAGAAATTTATTCTAGAATGGTCTGAAATTTTGTGAAAGCAATGATGGCAAATAGACCGCTTTACCTTCCTTGTTTGTTTACCCATTTCAGATCACGTGACGCTACCCTTGGGAGTTGATTCTTTCACATGTAAATGCTATAACACGTTCATCATAAAAGAACAATTCTCAAGAGAATGCCATGTGGTCTGAAATGGGCAATTTGCATACAGAGGTAAAGAGGTCTATTGTGAACAGCTGGGTGTGTGTAGTCTTGAGAAACCTGTTTTTAGTGAATCCATGTGTACATGTAAGTGATGATGGTAAACTGTAATAGACCTTTTAACAGTTATCGTCAATCAATTTCAGCCTTGATAGCTTGTAATATATTCTTTAGAATTTGACTTCAGCTTGAGGTAATTTAATGAATGTACACATTAATTATCAAACAATTGAAGCACTCAATATTGCAAAGGGCTGTAGTCAAATTCTAAAGAATACATTACACATTTGCTGAGGTTGATTGATGAGTTGTGAAATGGTCTATTGTCTGTACCTAAATTCCTGGTAAAATAATTACAGTGTAATGTAATATATGTCATAAGAGGCACTACATTGTAAATCGTCTAATAAATTAAAATATATCTATTTAGGTTAACATTTTAGTTATAATAGACAGCCTGTACCATAATTCCATATGTCATAAGAGGTACTAAATAAAGTATATGTCTATGGGTGTGAAAGACTGTTGATGTTAGTGACTGATGTTTGAATGGTGAAAAGGTGATGTTGAAATGTAACTGTTCATGTGTTCAAAATACCACTTGCTATCTAGCTGTTAGGAGGGAGATGGCTTTTACGGTTTTGGTGAATATTTTTGGCAGTGTTGCTTTGAAATAATTCTCAGTGCAGTTGTGCGGTGATGTAAATGCCTTCGGTGTCTGCTGTTTGCTTTGACAAAGCTGCGATGTGTGGTGAATTTTACAGCTGTGGTGTTCATAGTGTTTGGTGAGAGATATTGTGATGCGGTGTTGTCAAAAGATGTTTTGAGGTGTTGAAGCCAACCCCCCCCCCCCCCCTCCCCATTCAAAAAGTGGTAATAAAATATTGTCTTTCTCTTACTGGTGTCGTTAGTTTAGGCACTTTATCTTCCTTGATCTTCAGTTTGTTCTTGTCAAGATCCAGCCTTCGGAGATTCTTCAATTTCAACAGAACTTTGGGGATTTCCGTCAACTTATTGTGGAACAAATCCACAGTTTGTATATTCTGTAGCTTAGCAAAGGAGTCTGGCAATGTTGTAATGCTGTTGGAATCCAGTCTCAGTTCCACAAGGCTAGTCAGGTTTCCAAAATCTTCTGGTAAAGTCTCCAAACTGTTTTTGGTAAACTGCAAATACCATAGATTTGTAAGGTTGCAAAATGACTTTGGCAGTTCATGGATGAGGTTTTGGGACACATCTAGCCACTGTAAGCTCTTCAGATCACCAAAACTATCAGGCAGTGATGCAAGTTTATTTTCGTCCAAATGTAATTTCGTCAATGAGGTCATCTGACCAAAGCTTTCTGGTAACCTAGGCAACCAGTTACCATTTTGAAAGGCCTTGCGTTCAAGCTCGCATATTGTGCTTCCAAGATGAAATGTCTCAAGTTTCGTAAGCTGTCCAATTGAGTCAGGTATAGCGGTCATCTTGTTGCCAGACAAATCCAGCAAGACCAGATTCTTTCTAGCCACATTTCCGAAATTCAACGGAAGTGCCATGTCATTGAGTTCGTTATCGGATAAATTCAGTTCGACGATGCTGTTTAACTTCTCCATCCAGTGCGGGAGCACTTTGTACAAATTATTGACTGCATAAAAGTATTGCAACTTCTCTGCTGACTGGAAATTATCTGGCAAAAACTCCATGTGATTGTTGGTGATGTCGACGCTGATGAGGTTCCCAAGCTCACTAAATGAATCCGGTAGCTTTTCAACATGATTCTGACTTAGATTGAGAATCCTCAGTTCTTTCAAAACACCGAAATTATCTGGTAGTTTGGTAATCTTGTTTTCTGCTAGTTCTAGAACTCTAAGCTTTTTCAAACATGTAAAAGTTTCAGGAAGATTTTTCAAGCAGTTTTCATCGGCTCTCAATTCTTCAAGGTTTGAAAGTCCTAAACCAAATCCTTCCTCCAAGTTACTTAGCTTATTGGCAACGACATTCAAAACCTGTAGTTTGTGCAGTTTGCTAAAACTGTTAGGTAATTCTCTGATAGAGTTTTCATTGAGATGCAGTTGTTTGAGTTCGCAAAGTTCACCAATTGATGTGGGCAAACTTTCAAGTCGATTCCCTGTCAAATGAAGCTCTTCTAAACACTTTAGCAATCCAATTTCCTCAGTAAGGCTAGTTAAATCATTATAATCTAGTTTTAAAGTTGTTAAAGCTCGGTTAGAAGCGAGAGAGGAGAAAATCTCGCCTGGAATGTCTTCAAGATCGAGAGACTCCAACGAGAAACATACAGCCTCAGTTTGAACAGCATTGTCGATTTTGCTCTCCAAACTTTCTTCGTCCTCCATACTTGACATGGAGAGTCTTACAAAACGTAAATAGTAAGGTAAATAATAGGATATTTTGTGGAGTTTTGTTGTTTTACTTCAATGAAGCACACGTGCGCTTTCACTAGACACAAAAATGCGCACTCTGTCAAAATTTACACAGGAAGCCCATCTTAAAATTGAGCGGGATTTAATTAACTTTTCAAAAAACGAAATTTGATTAAAAAAAATAATAAAAATAATGCATTAGATAATAATTATATTTATTGATATATTAACAATTTACAATTTTTCTCAATTTCTGGATTCGGGTGCATGAACGTTTTTCTAAAATCGACATTATTGATGTAGCAGCTCTTGGGGATTGGGGAGAGATTGGGACGATAGGGGGAGGGGAGGGAAAAGAGGGGTTTGGGAAGAGGGTAGGGAATGAAGAGCCTCTCCCTTCCTCTCCTCTCTCTTCCCTAGTCCCTCTCTTCCACCACCCCTCCCCTCCCCCCAAGAGCCTGGCTACGCAGGCTATTAAATTAATAACCCATTGTATTTACATTCTTATTTCACCAGCTGATCTCCAGGCATCAGCATAACCATGAATAAGAGCACTTTCAGCCCTTCGATAAGCTTCCTCTGGAGTAAATCCAACTATTTTTGTTCCAAATGTCTTTACTCCATTTTTGCTTGCTAGTTCTCGCACTTTATTTTCTATTTGATCTGCACTGGTATACTGGAACTTGCCATCTTCTGAAAGTGACTAAATTTGATTGATAATGATATGCCATTAATATGATTATATCATGCAATATTAACTCCTTATCTAAAAAATGGACCTTTCCTGAATTCACATCAACTTAACATGAACATCAACTTAATTGAATCTATTGTTCAGGAAAGTTCTATCTTTCTAAGAAGAAGACAAATTATTTAAGCTAGAGTCTGAAAGAGAAAGTAAGTTAGGGAGGGGTGAGAAGAAAAAGAAAGAACAACAGAAAAGAACAACAATAATAATGGATGGGATGAAAAGAAAGGGATGGAAATATGAAATTTATATGAAAGTTAAAGAATATGAAAGAAAGGAAAAAAAGGAAAAAGGTGTTAGTAAAGTACTAATTAGAACTGTTTCAGGATGAAAAAAAAAACATTCAAATTTTTATCAATCCCCAAATCATGGTTTTATTCCATATACTTGAGCACAATAAACAAACCTAACATTTTGTCTCAATTTGATTGATATTTGAGGAAGTTGTGCTAAAGTTTGTGAAAAGACAGTAAGGAACCATGCAGAGAGGAAAAAAAAAAGGAAAACACATCCAGATTTGATTTTTAGTAAAGTATCAAGCTGAAGTGTTCTGAATTAAAGAGAAACCAGCTATAAAATATGTGTTATGAACAAATATTATGAAAATTTTCTAGCCCACATTTTTTTGTATAAGGTGTACTCATTTGTGCAACCAAATTGACATCTAGTCTGACAACCTGTATAAAAGAGCTGTACATTTACCTCATGTGCCTCAACATTACATGCAATCTCAACCATTCCTTCATGATCAAATGCCATAGCCTGGACGCCATGGAAACCCCCTGGTGTTGTAGCACGGATTGCTTGTGCAATACTCCTTCCTAAACCAATGTCATTGGTATCAATCGTAACATTGCAGTTTGTAACATAGGGAATAGCCCCAACCCCTGTGCATCCATATTGTGTGGAGGGGGCAGTGCCGATATCCCATCCAACATCATCATAACACATTCCCCCCTTTCCCTTATACCAATTAACTCCCTTTCTTCTCTTCACTAAACCACGGTGCTTAGGTGTGTCGGCATGACCAAAGAAAAATACTGATGTCCCTTGAATGCTCTTCACGATCCTTTCTCCAATTCTTTGAGCAATTTGACCACATTCCTTCAAAGAAACGCAAGGATTTATGGGATGGATTGGGACCAAGTCGACAGATCCTAATCTAGGATGACCGCCAGAGTGATCGGACAGGTTTATGTGCTCATAAGCTGTCTTGCAAGCTCTGAAAACACTCTCCTCTATGTGGTCAATTGAAGCAGCAATGGTTATCACAGACCTGTTGTAGTCAAAGTCAGAGAAAATGTTCAAAACAGTAGAAGGACATTTTAGATTCTTTGCAGAGCCATTTGTTTTGGTTGATAAACTTATTGCAGACTGGGCAACTGATTCCACTATTTGCTTGCTTCTTCCCTCTGAAATATTCAGCAAACAAGCTGCTAAACGGAGTGAAGAATTTTGCATGTTTCCAATTGTCTTTTATCGGTTTTATGAAAACTTTGATTGCCCAGATTCTCTCGTTATTCCATTCACAAAGGAAGCCCAATAAAATCGCTAGAAAACTCTGAATAATTATTATTGTTCGAAACTAATAATTAATATCAAATCTTATTTAGAAGGTGAGCAGATTTTGATTAATCTAGATTACAAGACAACAGTAAAAAAACGTGTGTATTTTTCTGCACTTTTGCATCTTCCGTTTGCACTTTTTTCATGGTCAGTCGACTAAACACGAAAAATCTCAATTCCTGGGAATACCGCCGATAATAAGGATATTTTAATTCGCTGAACACGACATCTTTCCTCGTGCAATTCTGGAATTATTGCATGAGAAATGTGTAAATTATCATTATTCGACGACAAAATCTTCCTCAAAATGTTTACATATGTGTGTAGTGACGTCATGTTTCAGCACGAAATCCACCAATCAGCAAGCGAACAACTCTGACGTCATTTCATTTTATTTCGTCCCTTAGGACAACCCACGTGGTTCTATTTGACAAATAGGATGAAGGCAGTATCCCAGAATGCAATGATATGTTTTTGGTGCGCGCGCGTTTGGTTTTCTGGTTCCCCAAAACAACATGTCGTCGACAGAGGCTGTAATGACTTGCACTACAGCCTCTGCTTCGACCGAAAGTAGACTAGCTGCATCCCTCCAACCTCAGCCGGAGAAACCTTTCCATTATACGTGAGTATTGTGTGCATTTTTCTAGATAGTTGGATTATCGATATGAGCTCTAAAAAATTTGTTATGTTTCCTGAAACTTAGGTACTTGAAGGAGTTTCGAGTGGAGCAGTGTCCTCTTTTCCTCCAGCACAAATGTACAGCTCACAGACCTTTCACTTGTTTTCACTGGCATTTCATGAATCAAAGAAGGAGAAGACCGAAGAAAAAAAGAGATGGAACTTTCAATTATAGTCCTGATGTTTACTGTACTCAATATGACGAAACAACGGGGATTTGTCCTTCAGGAGACGAGTAAGTCCTGTCCAAATCGCATCCATATTATTTTTTTTTCTTGTCATATTTACTTTCCTTTTTATGCGAATATTTCTTGTCATTTCACCTCTAAAACTGTTTGTTTTGCTTGATTACTTCGTTGTCCAACTAAGAATCTGCTTTATTTTAGGTGTCCTTATTTACATCGAGTTGCTGGCGATGTTGAACGTCGCTATCATCTTCGCTACTATAAAACTGCAACCTGTGTGTACGAAACGGATTCTCGGGGATATTGTGTGAAAAATGGACCTCACTGCGCCTTCGCTCACGGTCCACACGATCTTAGACAACCAGTTTACGATGTTAGGGAACTTCAAGCGATGGAAAAGGAAGATGTCGATGGCCAGCAAGGCGGAGAAAATAAAGCAGTGCTAGAAGATCCTCGATGGCAAGGTTTGTACAAGATTTGTTGTGAATTACGGTATAACCTTTGCTCTCGTCGCTTAGCCTAAGCTTGAATTCTTATAAATTCAGCGTTTGTAGGCATATTTTGTGGTTTTGTTTATGTTATAGTTTAGATATTTTGTGGATCAAATCCTAC
Organism: Metridium farcimen; assembly: GCA_032270665.1. Taxonomy (NCBI): domain Eukaryota; kingdom Metazoa; phylum Cnidaria; class Anthozoa; order Actiniaria; family Metridiidae; genus Metridium; species Metridium farcimen. The sequence goes on from JAUPMH010160771.1 coordinate 8,953, forward strand.
AAGGTGTTGAAATTTAGTCTAGGAAATTTAAGAAACTTAACGGGACCTTGAAACCATCTCGCCACCGATTACGCTGCACTCCATTCGATCAACAAAAACCTAATTTTCATGAATCAAAGATAAAAAATTATTCGGTCGTAGTTGAGTAATTTTGACGCTGTCTTTTTAACAGCGAATTAAATGTCGACGAAGGGTTTTTTGGGGGGTTAAAAAACTTTCTCTAAAGTGAAATTTTTATTTAAACAAGCGGTCTTACTCTGAACATGTATTATTGATGATCATAACGTATTGTCATAGTTTAGAGAGAGGAAAAATATTTCGTTCTGTAATCTCTAACCTTTTTTTGCTTAAAACCTTACGAATGAAGACAAATAAATTGCCGTGTTTTTGTACATTATGTCAAAACGCTTCTCAAATTTGATTTGTACATTTAACAATAGCTATCAATTACCACGTAGTTTTCATTGTTAATGTTTAAAAATGTGATATATCACATATTTTACATGTTTCTAAGTATTTTTCTAATATAAATTTTTCCCATTCTTATTCGTATCATAGATACCAAATTTGTTTTGTCAAATTATAAAACTGAGCAATGCAAGAAGCCCCCTATATTGTGTCGTCAAGGATATGTATGCCTGTATTATCACAATTCCAGAGACACATCACACATATTTTCTCAGCATTTTCCTAATATATTTTTTCCATTCTTATTTGTATCATTGATACCAAATTTGTTTTGTCAAATTATAAAACAGAGCAATGCAAGAAGCCCCCTAGATTGTGCCGGATATGCATTCCCATATTATCACAATTCCATAGACACATATCACACATTTTACATATTTTCTCAACATTTTTTTAATATATTTTTCTTCTTCGTATCATAGATACTAAATTTGTTTTGTCAAATTATAAAACTGAGCAATGCAAGAAGCCCCCTAGATTGTGTCGTCAAGGATATGCATGCCCGTATTATCACAATTCCAGAGACAGGAGGCGAAGTCCAAGAAAATATAGATACAGGTAAACTAAATCACAATGCAATCAAAACTTCAGGGTAATTGCAGTAAACTTGTGAACTAAAATTTAATATAAGTGCATAATAAATTGACACTTATATAAAATTATTGTCTAATTGCATCTCTTAGTTAACTTATTAGTTCACTAGTTATTTGCAAACATTCCAATACATTTTTAAAATGGCAAAATATGTGAAATGCAATACGGGAAAAATGGAATAAAAAATTATGAAATTTATGTAATGATAATAATTTTAACGCACAAATTTGCATATAAATATGATCAAATATGCATAACATATTTGCAAATGTATCTAACATCACAATTTATGTAGTGTCATGTGACATTCATTTTGGTGTTAATGTCTTGTTTTGATTGACAATGTTAATGACATTTACCATTTTAGCTCAAGGTTCAGGAAAACCTCTGAATGAACTTTCAATTTAAATTACAGAACTTTTTACTGTAGTTGCAATCTTACTTCAAACAGTTCAATGACAGTTTATCAAATATGACCAGTTATTTTATAAATAACAGTGGTTTACAGGAAATATTGTATTTGAACATGTATGTAAAAATATCATTTTTATAATAATGTAATTTTTAATTCTTATATTTTAATTAGATTTGAATATAATTTTTTGTCTAGTAAATAATATACAATAATACATGGGCGCTTGGAGATATGTAATTTATCTTTGCTGCGCTCATTCGAGATGTCGAATTTGAATACTGAAATATAATATTCCATATCTCCACCACCCATGTATTTTTCTCCATGTTAATTATAATTTACTCTTTCAGATCAACACCTTGCCCTCATGTTAAACACAGTGATGAATGGGGAGAGCCTTCCAGCTGTGAAAGTGGTGATAACTGCCCTTATTGCCATACTAGAACAGAACAGCAATTCCATCCTGAGGTACTGAACAACAATATTTTACTTCAATGCTAAGTACAAATGTGCAGTTTGAAAATAAATCCCGTAATACTGCCAACTATCTTGTTTGTGGATTGCTAAAATAGCTTGTACTAAAGTTTGAAATTATTATGACACAATTCTACCTTTTTATTTGCATTTTGACAAGAATAATTAACACACACAAACAAAGAATTTATATGCACTTAGATCCAGAGTTTTCGCAATTGTAATCAAAAGCAAACAGCAAATCACATAGTCATCTGGCTGTCCATTCTTTTGAATGAAATATGATTTAAAAAATGTATGCATATCTAATTAAAGTACCTATATCACCTGAAAATGTAGGATCTAGATCAAATCTATATATGTCATTTAAAGCTTCTTTGCAAAAATTATTGAAAAAATGGAATTTTCATTTTCTGTTGACTTTTTATGAGCTTATCTAGATTTCAGTATCTAAAGACCCTGTCCGAGTTTGTGACATCATCATATGAACACCATCGTGAGATAAGTAAAGCATTAGGGGGAAATAAGCAGGTATTTGTTTGCTTATATAAACCTAAGTCCGAAATTAACCAGAGATTATTTGTTTTTCTACGATGATGTCACAGCAGGATTTCGATCCTAGGATTTTCCATGCTAAAAAACAGGTACAATATTTTTTCTGGAAATTTTTCACTGCTCATATTAAATGTCCTATATTTAAGTGTACTTTTAGCTAAAAACTGTGTAGGTGATATAGGCACTTTAAAGATTTAGCTTTTGATACCGCTTAATATGACAAGGGGGCTCCACTTGTATTAACTGCTTATAACTCTGACTCCAACGTAATTGAAAACCATGCATGCTTTACCTAATATAGGCACTTCAATTACTAGTGAATTATGTTTCTTCAGTTGGTGGTCTAAGATTAAGTTTCTCTTCTAGATCTATAAGTCTACTAAATGTAATGACATGCAACAGACAGGGTATTGTCCAAGAGGTCCCTTCTGTGCCTTTGCTCATGTTGACAGTAAGTATTTTACCCTTTTATGATTATCTACTCTAAGTGTTTGTATCTCTTTTACAGTGCGATTACTGAAACCGGGACCACCCAATCGAAATTTCAAAAAAGATATTTTTTGAGATAGAACAAAAAACTTGTAGAGGTTTTTCACAAACTAAGATGTTTCTTATTCAATCTTGATCTAAAGCTGTTGATCAATACTTGTGCCCTATATATTGTAGAAAAGTTATTGTAGAAAAAGAAAGTTTTTGATATTGTAAGATGATTATTTGTAATTTTTTTTTTAAATAAGTAGTTTTTTTTCTTTGCTAGGTTGTGTAATTTGTAGCTTATTATTGTTTGTAAATTGTTGTAAATTTAAATTAAAAAAAATATATTAAAAAAAAATACTTGTGCCCACATATCTAACAAAACGTTAAACAGAATTACTATTGTTTCTACAGATGAATCAGCCATCGGTATTGATGTTGCTGAAGATGAATTCAATGCAGTAAGTTGAACATTTATTCTTTGTTCTTATTATCATGTGTCAGTACAGGGAATGAAATTGCAGCCTGCAAATGACCAAGCACCAGCTTAAATTTAAGGTTTGGCAGACAAAATTAATTATGAACTGCCAAATGGACAATACAATTGCATTCAAAATTTACTGGAAATCATAGAGCAATCCAGCACCAAGTGGAAACATTAATAATCTAGGATTGGTTTAAAAAACAATTACCCTAAACCTAACCAAACAATAGCAATACTGTATTAGGGGGCCAACCAAAATGCAGCTTTGACTGGTGTAGTATCACTGAAATAATAATCATCTTTCACTGTTACTCTATCTGGAAGTGCTAGCTAGGCCAAATTGTGTTCTTTTCAAGCCCTACAATATCACCATGGTGGTGCGATTGATTTTGTGCTGTGTAGTATTAATAATAATGTTTATTGATTTATAAAGCGCTGATATGAATATAAAATATTTTCATCCAAAAAGTATTTTCATCTGAAAAATATTTCCATCTGAAAAATAAGCTCACCCAAAATTTAGTTCATCCCAAAAATATTTTCATCCCAAAAAATTAAATCAGGTGTTTTGTTTGTCCAGTCTTTACCAGGAATGTCAGTGTTTGGACTAGATGGCTCTTATCCTATAAACAGCCTGCCCCAGCCAGTATGTAAACCATCACGGTCAATGTCTGCATCTTCAGCTGGAAGTTTTGGTGAGCCTTTAACACCTGGTGGATCCTACCCTAAAGCTCCTGGTTCAGAACGGTCCGAAAGAAGTAGCAGTAGAGAGGAAGACCATCAGGTAAATGATTTAGTGTTTTGATTACTCTTTAGATTAATTCATCCATGTCGTTTAGGTCAGGTTTAAAATGCTTTGCAGGTCAAAATAAGAATAATTTACATAATTTTAATAAGCACTATTTAGAGGAGTATAAGGAAGGAGAAAAAAGAGATAATTTAGATTGGTCCATGCACTGTGTTTAAAGAATTCAGAAAGGTTTAAAGCAGATCAATGTCTAGTTTTGTTTGAGCAGGAACGTTACCATTAAAATCATCATCATTTTTATCACTATTATTATCGTCATCACAATCATCATTGTATAACTTTAATGTTTGTCATCAACATCACCATCATTGTCATCATAATAACTTATATTCAACGATCAAAGGCTGAGTCAACAAGCTTTCAAGCTGATTAGTTTTGTTTGAGCAGGGACATTACCATTATCATCATCATTGTCATCATCATCATCACTATTATCACCACCATCATTTGATCATCACTCAGTGACGTAAACTGAAATGAATTGTATACCAGATTTTTTACATTGCAATGCTATAACACCATTGTCTTTTATTTATTGTTTTTAATCATTTATTATGATTTTCATATTCTTTTATTGCCAACTTTCTTATTTTTCAGGCTGCAATACGAAGACAGATATTATCAATAGAAAATGACCCCAACTTAGATGACTTAGAGAAAGCAAGAAGGAAACAGGTGAATTTTTAAATTAAACTGGGTAATGCTGCTACCACTGTTATCAAAGGGAGCCCTAACAAGATTACATACTGTTAAATAATATCCATAAATGGATTTTCCATGTTCATAATTACAATTTTAAATGGAACATAGCAAGTAAACTAGTATAGGCTGTGTCAGTGTTTAACATAAATGATAGGTAATAGAATGAAATTTGTAACACCAGGAAAAAAGGAAGCAGCTGATTTTTCTGTTATCAAAGGGAGAACAAGACTCCATATATAATATCCTTAAAAGTTTTTCTATGTTCATAATAACAATGTTAACTCAAAACTAGGAAATATACTAATATAGGCTAATTGAGAACAAAAAATATGATGAAGTGAAAATAAATTTTTATGATGTCATCACTTTTGGTTCCATATTTTGATAGGCAATCACAAAAGATGTTCACATAGCAAATTTAACCAAAATTTGTCAATTAGCAGCTGAGATATGGCCACTTGAATATATAATTTCCCCATACAAAACACTGTATTTTCGGCTCTGTTCCAAACTTTTTGAAAATAAAGTTTAACCTAACTTTAATGACTTTTGAAACTTTAGCCCTTCTAACTTGTTTTTCTTTCTACTATCAGAGTTTCCTTACTACAAGAACATCATTATCATCGTCATCAGGATCAGCACCACCAACCCCCTCTAGTGTATCAGCCTCAGCAGCTCCATTTTATCCTGCAGCAGACACTGTTGAATCAGTTGTAGAGAGTGCATTAGATGATCTTAACCTTGATGATTTTGATGTCGCAGAATTAGAAAAAGAGTTAAACCATGCCTCTCCAAGGTTAACATCATTAGGGGACTCGTTTACGTCGTTAACTATAGCCACAATGGGATCTGCACCTGTAAGCATTCCTGGATCATGCTCACCACAATCCTTCACTCCACAATCACCCACATCTCCATTAGGACATTATTCTTCCTCCTTTGGATCTGCTGCTTCACAGAAGGTAGCACCTTAGATAGTGATGATGTTGATGATGAAAAAGATGGTGATGATGAAAAAGATGGCGATGTTGATGATGAAAAAGATGGTGATAATGATGATAATTTTCTGATGATGAATAAGATGGTGATAATATTGATAATTGTGACGATGATGAAAAAGATAGTGATCATGGTGATGAAAAAGATGGTGATAATGTTGATAATTGTGATGATGATGACAAAGTTGGTGATAATAATGATGATGATGACAATTTTAAGCCCTAACAGTACTTCCATATTGTTTTTCAGCATAGTAACCCATACAGAGCAAGTCCACTTATACGAGGTAGTGGTTTACCTAGCACAATATTTGAACCACTTAGTACCCAATTACATTCACCAAAGCAACTTGGCTCACCTCAGCTGCCTTCTCCTTTGGACATTGGTGCTGGGGCAGGAGAAGTACATAGATTGAATGAAGAACTCATGCAAGCAAGAACAAAACTAGCATCTTGGGAGGACTGTTGGGTGCAGGCCAAGCAAGCTTGTGAGGCATGGAAGAAAGAGTCTGAAGTATCCATACAGAAAGCTAAAACTTTACATAATGATAAACTAGAAGCGCTTTTGAAATTGACGGAGGTGGGTAAAATCTTAACAAATGCTGCTTATATTAAAGACCAATTGTCACTTACCATACTTTGCATTGCTTATTTTGATTTGAGTGTTATAATCCATTCTCAGTTGACCAGTTGTATGATGAGAAAACAAGTAAAACAAAACGCTAAATAATTTAGTAATAGTCTAAATACCAACTTATATTGTAAAAGATGTCTGAAATATGAGATTTTCATGATCCAAGAGATTCAGTCTTTCGTTTGGTGCATGCTGCTAAGTGACCATGGGTTTTTAAACAATTGTACTAGTTAGATTACTAATGTATTTTGAATGACTTGCTCAAAGGAAACTTTAATAATATAATTAATATCTCTTGTTGCTATTTTCTTCACAATAGCAGCTCCACCACGACCTATCCAATATCTACCTTAACTTTCCTGATCTTCCTCCACCCACCAAATTGAAATATAGTGACCACTGACCAATATATATGTTAACTTTGTTCTTGATTGGCCAGCCTTACATACATCTGAAAACTCTATTGTGTTCGAATGTGAACATGAGGCTAGGCAGCCAAGAACAATAAGAGCTTGCTATATTCGATTCAGCCTATAGCTTACTCTGCTTTAATTTTTTGATTGTTGTGTTCACCCACTCATTCATCCATTCTCATCCATTCATTTATCCATCCATTCAGGCATTCATTCCTCCTTCCATTCATTCACTCATTGATCTATTCATCTGCCCATTCATTTGTCCATCCTTCCATTCATTCATTCATTCATATATATATATATTTCATTCATTTGTCCATCCTTCCATTCATTCATTCATTCATATATATATATATTTCATTCATTTGTCCATCCTTCCATT
>JAUPMH010160883.1:0-13292 GCA_032270665.1 Metridium farcimen
ATTTATCATATTTAACGTTACTACAAATTTGTAGAAAAATAACTTATTTATAAGCTTAACAGATAAACTTTTTTCATCGCTAACGATTTGTCAATAACAAGTTGTAACGAAACCATTGTTTGGTAATAAAATATTTTTTTTATTTGTTTCAATCTGTTATATAATAAACAGAACATTACATGAGCGCTTGGAGATATGAATTTTATCTTCGAGTGTTGAAAAGATATCCCACTCGTTCGCTGCGCTCACTCGTGGGATATCTTATCAACACTCGAAGATAAAATTTCATATCTCCAAGCGCCCATGTCTGCCCCGGCGCCCGGTTTGAAATATGTACTTCTCAGAAACTTTCGTTTCTTGCCGCAATGGAAGAATCAAAAACGATTTGTTACGAAAATGGCAACAGAATGACGTAATAGTATTGTTGCAAATACAGTATTAGAGACAGTTCAGATAAGCATCTGCGCATGCGCCGGGTTTAATGGTTATAAGCCGGCGCTTCAGTTGTTACTATCTCTCCACTCATCATCGACAACACTAGGAAAAAGCCTAAACGAGGAGTTGTAACATGTCTTTATTTTCCGATTTCTATAAAATAAAATAAATCACTTTTTTAACGTCTCAATCTTCTAGCTGGGCACGTATGCCCTACTACTGAATTGGTGACACTCACTACCTCTACGGTAACTATTTTGCACACAACTCGGCTCACATGTTTATTCTTTTTAATTGTGCATATATATTAATAAGATAAAAATAAGATACTTTTTTATATGTGTTTATTTTCCATTGAAATATGTTAAGGTCACGCATGTGCAGTAAGTTGCAACCCTAGCTGGGCACAAGTCTTAATGCAAATCAAAATCAAGTGTTTTATCTTGTTTTACATGAAACACTTTAAAATAATATTTTAATTAATGATGTCCCTACAAGGTTCGCGATACACCGGTAAATTCCGTAAATAAGAAGACTCAAAGCCTTTTTTACACTGAAGGAATTTAAACCTGTTTCCTGCATGCATCCGGTGCAGTGATGGTTATTCCACAACAAATCTTGTTTATATAGATACTATTACACGGCTATTTTAGTTACTACACTGTTACTCATACTGCAAACCACAAAACATACCGACATAGAGATCGCTTAAAGAGAATGTTAGTAATACTTGGATGGGGAACACTCTTGTAGCAGGTAAAAACCGTTTTCAACACCATTGTTGGTTTTCGTTGATGTTGTTTTTTTTGTTTTTTTTTACACAAAGAAACCCAGACAATATAAAGATTGTAGTATAAGAAACGCGTTTTCAAGTTTACGCTTTTAGTATAGTGGTTTATATTTGTTTAAATTAAGATTATTGTTGCCCGTTTTTAAATAAAGCTTCGTGTATTAATCGTTACTGTGGACAAAGTATGCCAAGACATATGCAGACAATACTTTGCAATGTACTAAAGTATTTTAAGATGATTTATTTGGATATAATAGTTCTCCTATTTGATAAAAAAAACCAGTTGTTTTCGTTGTAATACACTGGCTGGTATTCAAAGATTCCTAATGTAGAATCACAATAATCGGCGGAAATGACGTAACAGATTTAACTTGTAGTGATTCTGAAAGAGCCGCTCATATCACGTGTCTTTTAGAAGGCACTACTGACCCTACAAAAAAAAAACGATTATATCTTTCAATATCTTTCTCGATAATTTTATGTCAATATTTGTATTTTTGTATTTGTACTTTTTTCTATTCCATAAATATTGTAAATCAGTACTGTGTGATCTCCCACGATGAGCACCGCTCTTGGAGAAAACTCCAATATATGTTTAAATAAATAAAAAATAAATAACCGATATGTTAGTTCGTGAGATTAAAACCACGTAACTATAGAAACAACATGCCTTTCCAGAATGACCATAACTTCCTTATATGGTCATAGTGAGTACTTAATGGCATAATGACGTCATGTCCTAATACAATCATCTTCTATAAATATCTTCCCATGATAATATGGTCATAAGCACATACAAGTAACAAATCATTTCAAGAAAATGTCAACCAGAGACAAAATACAGACGTCCTTTGCAAACTTAGTAGTCTCCCTCGCAGCCATTAATAGTGTCGGCACAGGAAGCCCGGCACTTATAACGGCTGCGAGGGAGGTTTGGAGTGTATTTTGACTCTAAGTAAATCCTTCAGAGGGAACTAGCCAATCAGTGCGAAGTGAACATGCACAACTTGTTACCGTATAGCCCCGAGGGGAGAATATAAGCCTGAGCTTTCTATGATTTTGTAATCCATCGAAAACCGCATAAAATGTGGAAAAAAAATCTATAAAAAACTTACACCTAAAAGAAATGAGGCTGATTTATAAGTTTTAAAAGTTTTTTTTGATAAAATGTATAAGGTCCCCTCCCTTTGATAATTTTTGTACAACGTGGGTTTTATTTGCGAATTTTTTCTGTTAGTCATTCCTTCGAAGGAAGAAGGACGTTTCGGAAGCGAAGTTTTTCATCAGAATACCATGATATGATTCACGTCCTGGCCAGTCGGGGCTGTGCTTCATCCATGAATAGACGTTTTAAAAAACTAGCGAAATGACACGACGTATCGATGACGAACTCGAAATCATAATTACAGGTGAAACAAATTACAAGATTCTTGAATGAATAAGACGAAATAAAGTCGTAATTAATGATTGTTTGAAAGAGCTGAGGTTCGCAAAAAAAATTATATTTGTAATTTTAATCTTAAAAATATGTCAGTTCTAAACTAATTGCTTTGCAAATTCTGACGTTTAATTCCACAAATTATAAAGTTGTTCTGATTTTAGGGCAATGGACTGCAGCTTGTTTACTTTTTGCGCGTTACCGCATTGCAGATATGCACGGGCTCAATGCTAACAAGTTTCGTGGTTTGTCGTGCAGGCTCGGTTACAAAAGATTTACTTTAAAGCTGTAGCTTAAATTCAACTGCGCCAACGCCGATTTTGAAATAGATGGCGTATCAAAGATATGCATATTGTTCTGTTGCAATCTCAACCTGTTAAAGAAAAAAAAATCTCGCGGGCTAATCAAAGTCTATGGTAATGGTATTGTTTTCAAGATTGCATACGGTATCGAGGCCGGACCGTCATATTGAGTGAGACAATTGAGACACTCGAGTGTTAATCAAGGAAAACTAATGACTGAAAAATACAAAATACGGTTTAGGCATCTTGAACCCTAATTAAAGACTTAATGGCCCATAATCCCTTTTGGGAGTTACGGTTTATTCTTTGACAAGGTGAATTGAATCCTTTCAAAAGCTCAGGCTAGATTAGCCAATCCCCTCCCGGGCCGCTACGCAGGCTAAGGCTAGATTGATCGCAATTCTGAAAATTTCTGCAGAAAAATAGTAATGACAACTTCATTAACCCATGATTATCAATAGTGTAGTATCAGTTGACGTAGATAAGAAGTACTTGTGTCAGGTACTTGTGTGTAAACTACTCGAATCTCATGGCTTTCCGCCTTTCTCCTCCCAAAATAAACAATACAAATCTTTAGCAGCGGGTCTAGAGAAAAAACAGTTTCATGAGTGATTAAATATCTCTTTACATCTCAGTATTCCACTAAAAAAACAACAAACACAATAGCTGTGTACTTTATTTTATCTATATTTATGAAATTAATTATTTCAAGATTATCATTATTAATTTTATATCGGAGAATCCGGCGAAAAAGGATGATTCGTGCACCAAGCCGGTAGTTTGCCTTTTCTCTAATAAATAATGAATCATGTTCCTTTGCATCTTACTTTTCTTCCCAGGGCAACCGCCTCTGTCCAAATGTTATGGGTGATCGGCGCTAGGATTTCCTATGTTAACCTTTTTGCTATCTCGGTGGTCCCGTGCATACTCTGTACCTTTTAGTGTCGTTTTTACTTGATTTTGGCACAAGAAAGAAACTTCCAAGTACATCAGTCGCAAAGTCGTACCTTGAAAGACTACAACAGCCCTTTTAGTTTCTAGTATCTTTAAAGGGGTCAAAATCGACCGCCGATCACCCCTACCACTTTACCAAGGGATTTTCCTACGCCATCGCTTCCCAACAACCAGCCCTGCTTCCCACCACCCATCCACCCCCAGCCCCCACCCCCAGCCCCCTCTGGGCAATTTTTTTTATCAGCAGCAGAATCTTCTCCTGCTCTGTTTATCGAACTTCCAATACGTTGCGCTATGTGTCAGCAGCTGTGCCACATGTTACTCGGTTGTTTATTTGTTGATGCGATCGATAAATTCTTGAGTTGCATGCGTACACCAATATCTTAATCGTTCAGCGATACAGCAGTGACTTATCCGTCTGATTGGATTAACTCTAGCAACTCTTTTAAACGCCTCATTTGTAATCTAGAAATCCTACATGACCAAGTACCGTAAAGAAGGAAGCTGTACTCAGGAACTTTAACTTTGTGAGAATAACCGGTAATGTAACAAGAGATATTTGCGTAGAAACCGTGATATTACCGTCTCTACAGGATATTTAATTAAAACCAGAAGCACGGCATGGTTATAATTTGAGAAAAACCTAGCTAAGATAGTGGCCTTTTCCGTAACTATAGAATCATTGTTTTACTTACACAAGTCCATAAGTCAAACATCTGCCTATTTGATAAAAGAAGGACATATGATATTTTTCTCATCTATCTGTATTTCACTTATACACCGAACGCATGTCAATTCTTGATAAAAGAAGACTTCAGAACTAGCTTTATGTTTCACAAATATATGGTTAGTAGATCAATATATATGTAGGGTTGGCGCGTCAGTGTTTGTAAGATGAATGTGCATTTATAGAAAATGTGTTTTTGTACGGTAGATAAGAACACGGCTTTAAACGATGAGCCGTGATGATCCCATACTGTAGGTGGGTAGTGATTGAAGTGGAGTAAAGCTCTCCAATTAAAGAAAGTCCATTTAAGAAGCTTTCTACTTTTCTAAACAGGCTTGAGATTTCTACTTCAAGTATCTCATTCCAAATTAGTCAAGGCAGTGATTGTGGGGGAAAAATGTGAGGCGAAACTGACTTTTGAAAACTTTTGAAGATCGCTTGATAATCAAATATTGATTCCATGCGATGAAGGAATGGTAATTTTAGTAATAAAAATATACCATTGTATATATGAGCAGCCCGATTTCTCATCCAGAGCAATTAGTATTGATATATAATATGCTCGGGGAAATATACCCGAGCGATCCAATTTGCGTCCTTCCTGATTGAGTTTTCGTCTGCGTACATGAAGTGATTCTAATAGAATAGCTCCTGTTGAAGAGGATAGTCAGAAACAATCCTCTCAGATAAACCAATAAGGGCGTGGCTTACTCTCACTGAGGTGACTACAATTTGTGTGAATAATGAGGTTAAGTGTCTTTAAAATGCATGTAATCAGTTGAAGGAGGTGGACGAGACGGCATGTCTGAAAGACAAGTAGTCGCGCATATGTTGCTAATGAGTGGGATCTTTAAAGACGACTGTGAGAACGTTCCCTCGGGCTCACAGTAGTATCTGTTGTAACTTTAATCACCTAGCTATAGAAATAAACGCTGTGTTTAAAAAGGTTTTACTGTCCTGGAGACCGAAAGATAACATTTTGATACATATCATACTGTTGGTAAAACAGTTTGTTCTGCATAAGAACAAGACAATAACTAATATAGTATTCGACATGGCTTGCACGTTTTACTGGTGCAATCTAGTATGTTCGTGACTGTAGGCTTTGTTATGCGATCTTGTATTTTGATTTATAAAGTCACTGAAGTACGGGGTCACCGTTCACTGTTCATTAAAGACAAAGATTATGTTGACAGTAAACAATGAAAGCGAGCCATATCGATACACCATGGTCGTGTTTGAATAGCGGTGTAATGACGAGGCGATTTGGTGGTCGACGGGGAGTATTATTTGTACATGGTTGTTCTATTTGACACCCAATAAATCATCATAAAGCGACAACAGACTGACACTAATTAAACCACTAATAGATCACTAATCGTTCATTATCTTATTTCATTCTAGAGACAGATTTTGGCGCAGTTCTTTGAGTCACAACATAAGGAGCGCCCACCAAAGTATTTGGTATGCAAAACAACTTGACTTTGGTGTCATCAGAGGCCATATCCGATACTGCAAGATCCACAAGTGTTTAGTGCAGCCACGGCGATTGATTGTAACACAATCTGTTAACGTGAAGCATAAACAGACTACAATTCATCTGGTAGAATTCAACGTACAAGTGGCTATGATAACACTTACTGTATAGTACATTGTACAGACTATCATTTTGGCAATGAAGTATTTTCATGGCTCTCGTCTTTTTGTTTTATTGACGATATTAGCAATACTAATAGATCTTGCTCAACCATGTATTCTTCTCCTGAACGGATGGACTAAAATGAGTGTTAGTGAAAGAGCAAAGCTTGTTAAGGTCGTTTTTGTCGGGAAGGTAATGGACCTGTATCCCGTAGACAAACTATCTCAAACGTATGCAGCAAAATTCGAGATTTACAGAATCCTCAAAGGTGAGCAAATCATCAATGACGTCCTTGAGATGCATCCTGGTCCCACAGTGAAGGTTTATGGATTTGGCGAGAAACGATTATGTTATTCTGAGGTTTACATTGGTGAGTTGCACCTGGTCTTTATGGTCGTGCACCCCAAGACGCGCAGTTTAGTCGCCCGGTATGACGATATCTTTGGAGCAACGTCTCCTGTCACATATACAAATGAGAATGAAATCCTTGCAGCTTTAGGTAAGTCACCGCTTACTTTCAACTTTGTTTTTTTTTTGTCAACTCGTGTTCTGGGTGATATAGAAATCTTCAGGAATTGCTCCGTAAGTAAACTGGCTATAGACTTAACAGTGACATTTTCAAGGACCCCTTTACTGAACTTGGTCGTGTCATTGATACCAGTAACTTCGATTATATCGTACCAATTTATCATGTTATCTTTTTATCGTTACACGTTAATAAATGGGTTGCTTTATTTCGTATAAAAATAACATATTCATGACGCAAATCTGTTTAGAGAGGCTTTAATTGACTTGTGTTATTCAACAAAGCAAACGTGGGTATAGTGGAACCTTTAACTCTTAAATTGCCTATACCTTAAAGACTACACAGATACTACTAATTATGTACAGAAATATAAGAACAATTCAACTACTAAATATCGTGTTCTTAATCGTACCATGCCTTCCAGATGATGGCGCCTGAAGGATTAAGTTATTCTTAATTCTCATAGATAAATCTTTCACCTTCCAATTAGAATTGATTTCCATGCGACATTGCGGCGGTCGTAGGAGTGTTAAAGTACAAAATCGTAAATCAAAACTTGATGTTTGATAGTGTGAAGACTTCCTTGTATTTCATGGTATTTTACGTTAGCAGTAGACAAAAGAAATGTTATGTTTAATATGTGTCATTATTACAGCTGAAGGCAGGACAGTTCCTATAAGACTTTAATTGCTATATTTTCACGTAGGAAGCAGTTTGAACGGAAATCAAACCAATGATATTTTTTTGACAATTTATTTGGTTAACAACGATTATTCTAGTTTCTTTGTTCAATTCGTTCGTTCGTTCGTTCATTCATCCATTCATTCTTTCATTCAATTAATCATTCATTCATTCATCCTTTCTTTCAGTCATTCATTCATTCACTCATTCATCCATCCATCCATCCATTCAATCAATCATTCAATTATTCGTTCATTCAATCATGATTCATTGATTCATTGATTCATTGATTCATTGATTCATCCATCCATATTCATTCAATCATTCATTCATTTCATGACAACCCATGCATGACATGACTCTAGAATCATCACTGTATTGACTGGTATCAGGTTCAATATTATCCAACAATGATACCGATAAAAGAAAGAGGATTTTCACACGGGTTTGTTAAGTAGCTTCAGGCAATAGCTCTAATCTATCGACACCGATGAACAGGCGTTTGTGTAAGGTTGGTTTTTAAGCCTCTATTTTTAATCATAAATCACTAATATCTTTGTGCATCGATTGGGTGTTAAAACACACCACGACTACCTTGACAAAGTGCTAATCCATCTGTGTTTGTGACAAAGTCAACAGCTATGCTGCCGTTCCTTAGGTGTTTGATAAAGCAAGACCACTGGTCATCTATTCTTGTATTATGGCTTACCCATTTTGCGTCACTATAAACATGGCATAAATATAAACACTATCATTTTGTTTGACCCTAATTGCATTAACTAAGAGCATTTGAACCTATGATATTATGCTCAGTATCCAAAAAATAATTATTTATAATCAAGCATTTTGCGTGTGCCTGAAAGAATTCAACTTAGCTTCTCAAACCACTTTGATATCCGGAAAAAAGCCTGACGAAGGAATTGTCGGCCTTGCCTTTCTCCTCGGAAACACTTTACAGATTTTTATTTGGTACATATGTGGGTACTCTTTTAGAAACCACTGCCGAAGAAACACGTTATTCCAAGACGGAAATGAATTATGGGTATGAAGTCAAGTAAACGGCGAAATGCTACGATAATACTTTTTAAAATAGTAAGCACCTGGTATGTTCGTGATGCATGATTATAATTGACTTTCGTCTTGCAATGAAGTTTTGTTTACAAAGTAAAATAGGACAAAAACTGGAACTAAGAATAAGAGCTGGCGTAACATACTTGAATATACACCTATTTAAATATCGTTGTCGCAATTATTACCGAAGCTGCAGTCAACAGGCTGCAAAGGATGTCGGTATATTGTCTCTTGTTTTTAAGGTTCTTCAATCGATGTGTTAGTTGAATATGTTTGTGACTTTATTATCATGGCAAGCTGCTGCAATTGTAAGTGTTGACGTAATATTTTGGAAAGAAACATCAAATAAAGTGATTTTAGTAAATACTATGATGAAAATACCGACATCCTTTGCAGCCTTAGGAGTGTGACTTCGGCTACGACTTCAGTTGGAATAGGGATATGCTGACATGCTGTAAATCAAGAAATGAGGTCAAAAGCTTATCGCAAACCAACACATTTATATTTAACAAGAATCCATCTTATCTCAAGAGAATCTCTCATGATTTACATGCCGTAAATACTTAAATTTCCATGTCATATTTGTGAATATTGAGTTTTTTTGGTTTCCAAAGACTGTTTGATAAAATTATTTGACTTTAACACTCCAACATTGCGACAGTTTGCTAACAATATAGACATGGTATATGCATTGTAGCGTACAGTCGATCATCATGTCATTAATCATAATACTCATAACTAGTTGACATGCAGTGGGCGAAGGGTTTCTGCTCAAACTCGAACTTTCTGAGCTCAGCTCGAACTTTCTGAGTGCACATATTAAATAAATCAACGCAAAATATTGAGCCATCGACGGTGGTATTTACCATGGAATCGCCATTACTTCAAGTCGACATTGAGAGATATTCAGAAACTTTGTCACGAGATACACTTTAACAATCTATAAAAATCTATGTAAGGGCCGGGCAAACGGTTTCAACATCTGCTTCAACATCCGTTCGATTTTGTTGAATGGCAATGTTTAAACGCTTTTAGCTCTTTCAACATTGTTGAAACATGTTGAATCGATGTTGAATTGATGTTGAAAGCGTTTAAACATAGCCATTCAACAAAATCGAACGGATGTTGAAGCAAATGTTGAAACCGTTTGCCCGGGCCCTAAAGCACAAGAAAGTTTACGCCATTGACGCGCGTGTGTTATTACAAACAAATAATCTTGTTATAGCACTTCTGAAGGAAAACACAGTATTACTTTCAATGTTTATAGATAAGTAAATCCGACGTTTTCTTTACCTCCCGGTTTAATCCAGTAAGACATACTGCGCATGCTTGCCGGAATATTGTTGACGTCAAACGGTCACGTGTTTACACGTCAAGCCTTGTAGGTGCGAAAGTCTGATATTATATATATATACACCTATTTCAAAAATCGTTGTCGCAGCGGTCCACACTCTAAATTAAAGCCTACAAAGGATGTCGGTTATATGGACTTCAAAATTTGTGATTTATTGCACGTTTTTTAAAGAAATATTTATATTTATATCTACCACAAAAACAACTTGTTATGGTCATATAACACAAACATGCAAAATATGCTATGAATAAATCGATAACAAGAGAAGAAATACCGACATCCTTAGCAGGCTTCAGAGTGTGGACTGTGGCTTTGTTTGTGACAACGATTTTTGAAATAGGTATATATATATTTGCAGGTCAAATTTGCCATGGAGCTGCCAGATAATAGAAATAAACAGTAATTAGTAGACAACTTGCTAAAATAGATAACTGTGATTATCTAACTGTAACGAGCTAAATGTCGTGTTCTTAGTCTTTTATTCATATAAAGTCTGTTATCGACAGGTTGGAAGGCTTGGTCACCATGGTCATCTTGTTCCCGTAGCTGTGGTGACGGTGGGAAACAATGGCGGACCAGAGAATGTTTCAAGGAAAAGTGCGAAGGACATAAGAGTGAACAAAGAAAATGCAACTTCTTCAAATGTTATGGTAAATATTCATTCTGATAGGTCAATTTTGAACGCCGAGCTTTTGACTTGTCCAATCAAATCATCAGTTTATGACGCTATTTATTATGCATGTTTACTCATTTCTTGTGCATTACACACCAATTATGGTGTTATAATATTAATGTATTCTCTATTCAATTTCAAACGTTTCTTATTCACTGTTATATATAAACTGTTATATATAAAGAGCGATGTCTATCTTTGTAGTGACCATGTAAGTAAGTCCACCCAATGGATTGTATCTATATATCTGCTAACACAATAATGATATCTTTACCAGGAATAAAGAACGTTGGTCAGTACTTCAGTCCTAAGCCAGGAAGAGGCTTACCGACCAGGACACGAGTACCTCGTCACGTGACCTTACAAGGTCCTACAGCGCTATCGATGCCGACATCAAATGTCTTCAAATACTATTTCCCTGATGAATATTCTATCAGTATAACATTTAGACCTGTGCAATACTCCGATATATACTTGCTGGCCTTGTATGATGGTACTGGCCAACTACAGTTTGGAATTCGTCTTAAGGCAGGCTACCTAACCTTTGAGTTGGCTTACAAACATCAACAGTTGTCTGTGGATTTCAATGTACAAATATCGTTAAATAGATGGCACAGTGTGACATTCAGTCTTGAAGTAAAACACATCACCATGTACTGGGACTGCGAGAAGGTTGGGACCGAGCCCTTGTCTGGACGGTATTTATTCGCCCCAGACCCCTCTGGGACAATCAGCCTTGGCAAAGCATTCTTCAGATTTGATCAAGGGAAAAAAGATGTAAGTTGATGGTCAAGATATGAATACATATAACTAGTGTAATGTCATGTTTGTTTCTATAATCAGATTGAAATAGACGAACTGTATTTTGTACCCGACGTGGAAGCTGCAAAACAGCAATGCTATAGCCCAACCTATTCAGCGGTAAATACTATATGCTAACACTGTTATGATTGTAAGCCACGCGGCTGTAATGTGTGCGTCTTGTCGACTAACGAGTGTATACACCCTTTCCGAGAAAGTTTGTCACCCGTGAAAGCACACAAGCTAGTGGCGCAAACGATCATATGGATCAGTTAAGAAAAGCAAATGTGCATTTGGCACGCATTTCTTGTTGTTTGATAAGTCAAAATGGACATTTCGCAATAACATATTGAAGAGTGTAGCAATGTGGCCATGAAATCCCTGCGTTCTAATAAAGTATACAAAGGCAACCCATAATCCCCTGCGCTACTAGCTTGTAGGCTTTTCACTTCACGGGTGACAAACTTTCTCGGAAAGGGGGTGTATAGTTGCTAGCAATACGCTATATCAACAAACGCACATATAGATTGATACACATATCCATAAGATAGCTTGATGTGATGTTGTTTCTAATAGCGCACAATCCATCGTAACGAGATTGGCAGTGGGATGCCTACTAATGAAAAATACGAAGGTTCTGGAATATCCAACTATGTAGACGACAAAGATCAAAGTAAGTTAGAGTTAGTGTTTTCTAATATGATTGCTTCCTCTATTAATGGTAATCACACCCATCTAGTAAGGCACTCTACAGCTATATTTAGCATGACAACATACCAAACGAAAACAGCACTGCCTATAACAATACACCTGAATACAATACAACAAAAAGGAAAGATCAACAGCAGGAGGAAAAACAACAACAATGACAACAACAAGAAATCAAACTAAAAAAAAAAACAATGAAAAACAGACCTAAGTGTTTATTGGTATCAAAATGATTTTTTTAGTAATAGTTGAATGTTTTTGTAGTCGAGACCGAGTGGTCCCAATGGTCACCATGTTCAGCTACATGTGGAAATGGCATTCGTCGTCGTGTGACAATGTGTGTCAACATTGATGATGGACCGTTAGATGATGAATGTCAACAAGCTTTACAAACATCTGAAGAAAAGCCATGTTATCTCCGTGATTGCCCTGGTATGTTAAACATAGCTAGCTATAGTATTCTATACAAATATAAATGTTGCTTGAAATATAAGTACGGGCAAGCTCCTGGGTTCACGTATTCAAGAGCTGGACCAACGGTTTTTTTGTTTTTGTTTTGATAAAGCCAAATGCTCTCGCAGTAATACAATACTCTATCAGTTTTTAATAGTGAAAAAAGGGGGACTGGGTGTCATACTATTTACAGTGCGGCTGGATATCCTCCCTGCCTGGTCTGCGGTAACTAAACGGTGCTATAATTCTAAGCGGTGAATGTATTTTTTCTTCTAAGGTCGATGTATCAAGGCGTGTTTAAACGGTGGCTACTGTAGCAGTCTTGGTAAATGTCAATGTAGGCAAGGCTACTATGGAGACTCATGTGAGAAAGGTATATAAGTGACTCGCCGATGAAGGCATGTTGTCCGATGATGTCCGGCCTTGATGATGATACACAATGATGGCATGTGGGTAAAATGGGCATGATGTATATTTCTATTGATCTCTATTTGATGATGGTGATGAATGATGATGATTATGATGGATATGTAGACGATGATACATGATGATGGAAATGCATGCATGAAGATGATGGTGCTCGATATGGGAGAGATGATCGATGCATTACTTTTATGGTGTTGCTGATCCACAATGTAGAACGATAATCATTACGATGCATGAACGACGATGATACATGATGGTTAGTATGATGTACATAACGATAACAGTGGTGATAGTGATGTAGAACGATAATCATT
>JAUPMH010161105.1:0-13288 GCA_032270665.1 Metridium farcimen
CCCCCCCCTCTGGATTCTCAACCCCACCTCCTGATAATTATTGCGCAGTCCCTAAGTTCGAAAACTGACCCTAAAAAGGTATGGTGCCAGTTCGAGACCCTAAAAGGTACGCGTGGGTCTTATTTTCGACCCCAAAAGGTCCGTCGAGCACCCCTATCCAGAGATGGTGCCTATGTGGTTGACCTAGCAATGCACTATCATTTCATACCGTGACATTTCAAACTTCTAGATCCAGTTTCAGACAAGTTGGAGTAAATGCATACCCTGTTTAAGACAACAACTGCCCAAAACCATACCCTATCCAGCGGCACATGACCCGTATAGTAAATATATATGAGAATACCCCTCCCCCTCGGGCAAACACTCCCCCCGGGGGCAACAACTCAACTCAACCGCACCCCCAACCTTCAACCGACATAGAATAATGCGGGAGACAATCCACTAATTATTGCGAACACAACAGGATCTTTTACGTCCGTCTTATATGGTCAGTAAGAGCGAAAGCAGACGGGACCTCCGGATTTACGTCCTAATAGGAATCGGTAGATCGAATCAGACTTTTACTTTGCTTCTGATCCCGACTCTCTTCCGAAAAGTGAAAACCGGCAGAATGTCAAAATTGGAATCCGAAGCAGTAAACCACTAACATATGCCATCTTTCTATCGGCCGACATTTTAAGTCAGATTAACACATACGCAGATTAAAAATCACAGAACGTTTCTGCTTCCGATTCCGATTTTGACATGCGGCCGGTTTTAACTTTCCGATTTGGGAGTCCCTCCCATGTTCCCATGTTCCCATGTTCCCTTGATCTTTTTGCATTTTGTTCCTTGTTCCCCATAAGTAAAATATCTGTTTCCCTGAAACATGTTACCTTATGTTCCCATGATCCCAAAAAACTATTGTTTTATCACATTTTGTTCCATTGTTTCCTGAAAATATGTATATTTTCTGGTAACTGACCAGCAAAAAGGTTTGTCTTTATACACGCATCCAGTTTTCTTTGCAACTTTCTTAAAGTATTCAGTAATCTGTTTGGAAGTTTTTAACCAGACTTTTTGATAGCCAACAGCGCGTTCTCCGTAGTGACTCAGTGCAGGACTCTTTACTGGGATACCTGTGGTATCACAGTCTTAAAATGGGTTTGTTTTTTCTCCTGCTAGCTCGACAAAATGAACGAATTGCGCAATAGTACCCAGAAGGTCATTGCCGCCTCACAATAGCCTCGACACATGACATGTTGGCCATTGATTTCGTCGATACCATGACAACCCTGATATCGTCCAATCATATCTCACAAGCAAACTAAATTCTATTTTAAAATAGATTTTCTATTATTGGATTATGTATATTTATTTCAAAAGTTGAAGTTAGTGTTCATGCATGAAGTGCTTTGCATGACTGGAATTGGCTAATTCGTTTAAAATAGAAGAAACCTTTCTATTTACTTATCTAAATACTTTTTTATTGTATTTTTATGTACTTTTGCAACATTATATAACTCTATACTATGCATTTTATACATGTACATGTGTAACTTTTTATGCGAAAAGACAATTGCGGAAAATTGTGAGAAAGCACCCTGAGAGTTGTAGTCCAGCCGAAACTGAATCTAACAACCATTGATTGTCTGACGGACAAATAGTACGCAAATGATTTGTCCGTCAAAAGATGATTTGTCCGTCAAAGACGATTTGTCCGTCATAAGACGATTTGTTCGTCAAAGACGATTTGTCCGTCATAAGACGATTTGTCCGTCATAAGACGATTTGTCCGTCATAAGATGATTTGTCCGTCATAAGACGATTTGTCCGTCATAAGATGATTTGTCCGTCATAAGATGATTTGTCCGTCACAAGATGATTTGTCCGTCACAAGACGATTTGTCCGTCATAAGACGATTTGTCCGTCAAAAGATGATTTGTCCGTCATAAGACAATTTTGGAGATTTTTGATGAGATGATTTTTGATAACTAAAATAGTTTTCAGTCATCGTGTTTTGTTTTATAAAAATACGCATATGTCACATTTCTTAATTCGATCGTATCTTTTTGTTGGGTTTGTTTTTGTTGTTGTTGTTTATGCTAACAACTTTTTCATGAATGTATTCCAGTGTTTTCTAGTATGAAACGAAAGTAACTTGTAAGTTTCTGCAGACAACAAATCCTGCTTGAGACGTTTAGGAAAAAGTGTATTCTCAAGGATTTCTATAGGCTTGTCATACAGTCAACAATTGCGAGGGGCTTGGTGCTGGCGATGGATGACCATTATCAGTTTGCAGTTCATTAGCAATCTGTTGTAACTCTTCTATGCCTTGGTAGGAGCGTTCGTATTTGTGTCGCACTAAAGAACGATAGAAATGTACTGCAAAAACGATAAATATCAAACAAACTGGAATAAGAACCACTGTAGAGGCGATAGCTGCTGCGTGGCTGTAGTTATAGAACTTTACCCAGGATAGAATCCCAATCTCTGCTAAAAACAACAACGTACCAAGACCGGTTGAAAATATCCAGGCTAATTCAATGTACGAGTGCATTTTGTCATGTGGCGACTCACTCACTGAACTGTCAAAATCATTATGATATAGATTGGCAATACTTTCAATGTTAGGTAAAATGCAGACGGATATCATTAGTGCAAATACATGCACTGCAATTAATACAGTTGTTACGACGCTGAATGCAATCATAATTCCCTCAGGTATTCCTTTCTCCAGCTGGATTTCAACCATGGCGATCTGTAAGGAAATAATGGAAATATTTGTTAATAATATTAAATAATACACGTTTTATTGTTCATTACCAGAAAATATACTTTCATTAATGCAACTTTTCTTTTCATTTATGTTAAATTACATAATGGTTCCTTTTCATTTAATGACATTATGTAATGAGATTTTTTTTCCATAACCACTCAGAATTATATTATATCATTATATTTTTATTAATTTTTTAGTAAAGCAAAATAGAATGAAACTAATACAAAAAAGTTTTATTTCACGACGTTTCGGAGTCATACTGACACCATCATCAGGTAAATGTAATCGTATAAAAGCATGACAGTAAGAGAATTATATAAATGATAAACCTATGACATTTACCTGATGATGGCGTCAGTATGACTCCGAAACGTCGTGAAATAAAACTTTTTTTGTATTAGTTATATTTTTATTGTTTTATATAATAACATTTTTATTCTAGCGCATATATTTTTATCATAGTTAATTTAGGTTTTTTTTAAGACTGACGTTGTAGAGTGCAAACAATATAACCGTGAAACATTAACAAAAACTAATTTTGCTAAATTTCACTAAATTAGTCTATTGTTAATTTAGTGTGATCACTGAACCGCGAATGCGAATTATGCGCTAGCTAGGACAGTTGGCTGATTGCACGTGCACACTAAATTTAGTTTATTCACGCTTCGACTATTTTTCACTAATTTCTACTAGATTTCGACTAATTATTTTTTGTGTTTCACGGTTATATTGTTGGCACTCTAAAAGCATTGAGACCTTGTGGAATGCTTCTAAGTAAAGTTTATTATCAAAGTTTATTTATCATTATTGTTCAGTTGAGTATATTGACAATCATGAACTATTTATGATACATTAGCATTTATAGGCAATCATTTGAATAAAAGGGTATTCAATAGCATTAATAATTGTTCATGTATTTTAGTTTTGTAACACCTCATGTACACTAAATGGAAGTAACTAATAAATAAACAGACAAACATTAATAGAAAAACATTAATATCATTCTTATAATAAAAAAGGAGAATACAAATTTATTTTGTATTGAGGAACTTCTCATCGTGCCTGTATGAATTCTACTTTAAAGTTTGTGTTTAACAATAGAGCGGTAGAGTAGACGCACTTAATCCGTGAAACAAATACTATTTTTTAGTACTAAATAGTGATAATAAAACAATAGAAAACAAATAATTTTTTTATGAAATAGTACTAATTAGTACTAATTATATCTCACGGATTTAGTGCGTCTACTCTAACACTAGAACCATGAAATAAAAACAAAATAGTTACTAACTAATAGTTTTTATTTAGTGACTATTTAGTCAGTATCACTCAACCAGAAACATCAAATACAAAAGAAAACAATACCTCATTACAACTTTACTTGTCTTTTATAGTAACTAATAGTCGCTAAATAAGAACTATTACACATTAACAATTTGATTTTGTTTCATGGTTCTAGTGTTTTCGCTCTAGTTTGTCAAAGGAAAGACACTAAAGTCAAAGACAAAAGTGCTTTATATAATCTTGTAAAATTCAATCATCGAATAATAAAAATATCAATATATGCTGAACATTTCATACAACTTTCTTTTTATACCAAACAACAATTACATGCACAAAACACTCTTGTCACAATAGACCTTTTCCGAAATAGTTTGCATGATTACATAATAATGGTTTCAAGTCCAGGTTGATAAATAAAAGAATCAAGTTCAGTCTCGACTTGGAACCTTTGTCTTGTGATCCTCCAAGCAAATTTAGGAAAGGTTGATTTCTTGAGTTATGAAACTTCATTTGCATTTTTAGTGATTAATGTAACTTGTACCAAAATGCCTTTTACTCCGACGAAGGGCTAAAGCTCGAAATGTCAGTAAAGTTAAGTCAACATTTTTTACGGTGTTACAAATTTCATTATATTACCTATCATCTGTACCAAAATGGTCAACCTACAGCCTATCCATACCCACTCATCACTCACACATATGAATACACAACATTAGCTTGAGAGGAGTGTGAATGAAATCTATACAAAACACAGGAATCCCAACACTAGGAAATGTAGTTTTCATTAAGTGAAGAATGATGAAAGTGATGTATATTTGTGTAAAATGAACAAAAATTTGTTTAATTCCTTACTTGGATAAAGGAAATAAATATATTTGATGGGAAAAAAAACTTTGCTATATGTGTTTTCCATCAATAAAATGGTGATTGTTTGGTTACCTGTGTTATGTCCTATACTCAATCAAAAACAAGGCTAAAACGATACATAATCCTTAGCACATTGATGAAAATAACAGAAATTAAACTGAGAATCAAGACCTTATAAAAGCAAAACTGAAACCAGCCTCACAACAGAGCCCAAACTGAAAATCACAACTGATTCAATTTCATTGGATATTGTAAGTAGTGTGTGACTAGAATACATCCCAATCTTCAAGCCA
The DNA here is from genome assembly GCA_032270665.1 of Metridium farcimen. Lineage (NCBI taxonomy): Eukaryota > Metazoa > Cnidaria > Anthozoa > Actiniaria > Metridiidae > Metridium > Metridium farcimen. The sequence continues at coordinate 5,207 of JAUPMH010161105.1, forward strand.
GACACAATGATTTATTTAACATTTAGGTCCTAAACTCTCTACTGAATATTGAAGACTGCATTAAACTGAAAGCACAGGAACTGAGGATGGCCATACCAGCACCCTCATTTGTTCTTTAATGTCTACTACAGAGTTAGAGTAAAGTAAGAAGGAGCTCAAGTTTATGTCCTTATCCATGAAGACGTGAAGGTCTAACCATCTGCAGATGTAATTACAAAGGCAGCACCTTCTCTATAATTATTCTAAGACTGTGACTATTGGTCTGACCAGGGCTTGAACCCTGATCACATTTTTATATATATATTGAGTATATCTAATGATATGCAATTTCAATTTGAAGGCTCACAACATCCAAACTATACTTTTTTGATAACAATAAAGAGAGTTTCGAATGAATAAAGTTATAGTTAAATAATCATTCTCATTAGATATTTGTATAAATGTGTACTATATACAACCTTTCTGCTCAAGTGTAGATATATATTAAAGAGATTTCACATAACACATTTTAACATGCTAAGGAGTTAAATAACATGTTAATGAGATTCGCGTGAGTGACCATACAATTTTATATGACAAAAACCAAGAACCAAGGTATCAGAACTGGCTGTTGTATTACACCTAATATTCAAAAAGATTTTGCTAACTTATCTGACATAACGAAAAAAACGAGATTGCTATATTGGAGTAAGCAATAAATTAAAGTTGTGATAAATTGTGTAAGCCCCGTGCGCAGCTCATTAGCATGTTATTTTAGTTATTCGAATGTTAAAATGCGTTATGTGAGATCTCTCTATTATGTCTATAAAATAACTATAATTGAATAAAATAAAAACAAGTAGTAATAGGCAATATACTAAAATATATTTTTGATAAAATGAGGCTGATGTTTTTTTTTAAATTGGAAAATTTTAAAAAATACAGAATAAATTTAGAAGAGACGACAACACGCTAACCTCGAGGTCAAATATAAGATCACCGCCTAACAACAACCATAACTTTTTCCTTATGGTTTTAACGGTTGAAAAACTATATAGAAAAGACGTATAACACGTAATATTACCATAATATACAACCTTTCTGCTCAAGTGTAAGAAAAAAAAGAAGCAGCGGCAGAAATAATATGTATAACATTATGACATTATGAATAATAAACGTCGTTTTAGTTTTTACAATGTAAATCAAGTGCGCATTAATTTACTAAAACTAACACACATTAATGGGGTAGCTTTATTATCAGGGAAAGATAACATTAATGTGTTTAGTTAACATACCATAGCAAAGCCTGACATTAAGCCAGAGGTTCGGCTCGATGCTTTTAGCTTCCCTCGAGTAAGATGCAATCGCCGCCATGACAGTCGTTGAGCATTTACATCGTTGAGCTTAGCAGTTTGGCCGTTTTCGTCCATCTTCATGGCTGAAATACATAAAATATGTTACTGTCTCATAGTTGATACCTGTAAACAAGTCATCAAGAAAGTTCTAATGCAATAAATGTACTATTTTTCAATCAAGCAACGTGAATATTTACCGTGTTGAAAAATATTTGTTTTGGTGAAATACCGCTGGACGATGACTCGCAGTTTCAAGGAACCAAAACAAACACACGTCGTAAAAAAATCCCTTTGATATCGATTATTTATTTATATAATTTTTTTTTTGTCTTCGTGGTAAGTTGACGGATAGTAGTTGAAAAAACACCAAATTATCAAAAGGCCATTGTTTGTGAATTTATAAATGATTTTCTTAATATTTGTGATTGTTTTTGGTTCTTATTTCGTAAAATTCTAATTCTGGCACGTGCAATTGTTCACGTTCGGCTGATTTTAAGCGTTGAAATTACTAATATCAACAACGGCGCAATAAAGTCTATCTATCAACGCACATTGTTTGTAAGGCGGAAGCGAAACCTCAGTCGAACCGAAACAGCAAATCGTTTTATTTGCATTCGATGTGAAACTATTTTTACACGTGCTTTCTTACAAGCGGCAAGGAAACAATGCGGTCGAGTAATTACCGTGGTCACCATGACGATGTCAATCAAGATGAAGAGGTTTTTTGTTTTGTTGAATAGTATTATGGTATAGACTCGTCCCCAAGGGAAATCCATTCTCCGAGTGACCACTACTTTACATTTGGTGACCTTCAGATGCAGTAAACTAGAAGGAGCCGTGTTGGGATGCTTTGATTGAATGCCAAATATTAAACAACAATGGATGGAAATATTAACTCGACTCGAAACCTGGTGTGTAAACTTTAGATTATTTCTCTAATGGCGGTTTTACGTCGTTCAAAAACAATTATTCACTTTTTGCGTGTGTTTGTGCGTTACGGGTCCACTTTGCCCGTGACTTCTAAGTTTGCTTGATATAATGAAATAATTTTACTCGATACCTTACCACCAATCTTCTCCTCAATAAATATATTTTCCCTAAATCATTTTAGAGAAGACAACAGCGACGAAATTATCTGGATAATAACCAGGATGATGAAATTGAAGGCAAACGGACTTTCAGTGTACAAGATAAACTTACAAGTGCAAAGTTTGAAGGATATGACTTAGTGCGAAGACTGAATGGCTCTGGTGGGTTCCTTAAGTCATGTTGTTTATCCATGGTTTAATAAAATAATGATTGAAGAGTGATTACTTATAATTAGTACTATAACTCTTCTAGATTTTACACTGAAGTTTATCCAAGAGGATGGTTTCAAATCACCAATCCTATTCCAGAACCCCGATGGCTTAGGAATGAGGTAAATCTATTTAATTTTCACTGAAAATCCTGGATACCTATTGCTGAGGTTATTTGTACTATTTTTTAACAATATAGGACGCCCAATGAAGGATTTACTGTAAACGATGTGAAGAATTTCGTTGGTAAGACATAGTTCATCATTTCTAAAGTGAAGCAGCTAAATGTGCACCTATTAATATCTTATAACTTCTAATTTATCCTAAATAATGTGTAATGTAAGTGATCTCATACGGTTGTACTCATTGCAATACTAAGCTTGATCATTTTTCTCTATTTTAAAGATGAAATGAATAAGAATTAATAATTTTTACATCGCGCGAGGTGATCAAGTTTATTTTTGGTTTTAGGAGCTCGTAGGATGGTGGATGTGATAGATGTGAATACCCAACAAGCCCTAGAACTAACATTACAAAACTGGGTGAAATATTTCACGAGCCCTAACCGAGAAAGAATATACAATGTGATTAGTTTGGAGTTCAGCCATACCAAGCTAGAAGACATCGTAGAACCTCCTTCAGTGGTGAGAACATCCTTTCAAAGATTGTTCAGTTTTTGTCCAGAACAACACTTTGTACTCGTTCGACTTTTGCTGTATTGCATAACCCTTTTCTCAGATAAAAATAATTAAAACATCAATAAATTTTTAAAACTAAATGAATGTGGTATTGTATTCAAAAAGGGTTTTTAGGGGCTACGATTATTAAAAGTGCGTTTGTAAGTGAATCACACTGTCCAATAACCGCTCCCAAATTAAAACGGTAAAACTCAACTTTGATATTTCGATTTTAGTGTAAACAGTTTTTTTGTTACAACACATAAACATTTTCATTTTATTTAATGCATTTTTTTCATCTTGAAGTCGCATCCCGTTCAGTTTTTCTTTCAAAAAGCATTTAACCACTTTCCTATTCATGCTGTTAGTCGTTACGGATAGGGTTAGTTACCACCACAGCTATCGAAAATTGATTTGAAATTTATTTTGTTAGAATAAACAACGTTTTAGTTCCAATTTATTTTGAAGAATTTTACAAAGTTGGAAAATTTTTCACGAATTTTAAGTGAGTTTAGTCAGTATGTGCCCACAAACCTTACATATTTCACTAATTGTACTGCTTAAAAATACGAAAATCTTTAATTTTCTAACGGAATTTTACATTATTCAAGTAGCATTACATATAAAAACTATAAAGTTAGCTAATTCTCTGTTTTATAGTTGTTTTTGAGTATTTTTTATAGAATGTATTTGAAAATTCTGCGTCGAAGTATCAACAATACATGCATATTTATTGCAACGCTTTTGATGCCTCGTGTGTTTTTGAAAAATTATCAGTTTAGAGTCCACCATGAGAAGAAAAACACCTTTCAAAACCTTGAAAAACGTCTTTTTGAGGTTTTAATTGGGAAAAGTTAGTTTATCTCGACACGAAATTGCAAAATTCCGTCGAAACCATGTGATCCAAGTGTGTTAGCTTGGATCAAATATGGCGGACAACTCCTTGATAAAACAAAGCTGTGCTATAAACGGCATAAATTGTATTTCTAAGTCTATTTAAAGTGAAGTTATAGCGAGAAATCACAAAAATTATGTGCATAATAAGATATAAAGCATTTTAAAATCTTGCTTTTGATGTTTTTGATGCCAAAATATGTATCTGTAACGCTTGTAATAGTGCTCCCGCGAAATGTTATACGTAAGCGTATCGCACTCAACGTTTTAAGCTACTATTTTACAACTAAACAGTTTTTAAAATGTATTCAAATACTTTTTGTATCGAGGTTTTAATGTTTTCTTGGAAATGGGAGTAGGAAATAGTGAGTTTTTATGTGAATAGAGTTTGAGTTCATTTGGAAATGACTAAGTTTTGGTAAAATTAACATTCAGTTCCGCTAAATTTCACATAAACACTTTCAAAAACTAAAACTAAACCAACTCAAATTCATGTTTAGTAACTTTAAACTGTAAAAGCTTTTCATTATATTACGTTTGAGTCTAAATTAAGTTTTTTCTATACATAAATTTGGCATACACTGGTAAAAGACGATGTGAAAATTTTGAACAAAACGACAAAATTATGTTCATTTTGTGAAAATATGATGAAAAGTAGCGATTTTAAAAGTTTAAAAACAATTCAAATTTAGTTAAAAAAGAAAATAGTTTTGTTAGTTTTATCTAAAACAAATAACAAAATCATTATGAACAAATTTTGCATTTTGAAATTGGGAATACCGTTTTGTGAAATGAAATCCGCTTTGTTATAAAGCTTAGGAGCAAAATCTACTCGAGAAAAATACTGTAAAACCTTTAAAACACGATTTCCTTGGTAAAAAAAAAAAGTTAAGCTGTTAAAAAATTCGTTAACATAATTTTGTAACAAATGTAACAATTTTTGCGATTATTTTTCAATTGTAACTCACTTTATCACGCTACAAATCTATTCTCGAAAAGAACTCTAGCAAGCTGATAATCAAATCTATCATAATAATTTTTTTCTCCATTCATTTTCATTCAATTTTGATTTGGCAAACGCTTTTGTGTGTTGAAGTATTTGCAACTTCTAAAAAGTACGCTTTTCTAGATGGCTCATTTTCTAGTTTTATCCCAAAATAACACAATATCTAGTTAACTTAAAGTTAAGTGATTATTTAATTATTGATTAATCGATAATTGTCGATATTTTTTCGTTTAGGTCCGACAAATTGATTGGGTGAATACAATATGGCCTCAACATCTCATTGATGAACAGACGGATTCTACAAATTCTCTCGCTGATATGAAATACCCCAAAGTTAGAAAGTAAGTTTACTTAAATTAAAACACTCAAGCTTAAATATAAATGGAAACTAGCGAGTAAACTAGTATAGGCTGCGTCGGTGTTTGATATAAACGATAGCTTACATTATTTGCAAGTTTGCGTCTTTGAAATAAATATTTTCTATATTTGTATTAGTTTTGCTTATTATTTCATTTTAAATATAAATTAGTGACAGTGTAAAAATTGAATCGTTATTTTTCCGATAAAATGCTGAGCTTTTGGAAAAAAGGCAGCTAATTTTGATTAGGATAGATTAGAGCTGAATTGTATAATACGTTTCTTCTCTAATATTACTTTCGCGCCAAAAAAGTGTAACACAGGATTTTAATTTTGCACAAAAGTTGATCCCAAGATCCAATCAAAATTTTACGTCCTTCGAGATGTTTTAATATGCTGAAAAAGATCCTTTTCATTACAATAATTTCGAATTATTTTTTTTGGCAGAAAACTAATTTTATAAATTGTCTTTTGTTTAGCATATAGTTTTGTACGTACAGCGAACTTGTTGCTGAAAATGAGACTGAAAAGTTTTTACAAAAATGTGCTTGCTTTAAGGTTGTATTGAGTCAAATCAAAACAACAGTGCTATGAAAGATTGTAATTTTTATTTGAAAACGCTTCGTTTTCATTTAGAAGAAGTTATTTTCGGTTTTTATAACCCAACGAGCGAAGATAATTATAAGCATATTACAAGATTTGAGTCAATCGTACATATAAAGTAAAACGGGTCTTATTTAGCTTATTGCTTTAATAGTTCATTCTCAAACACTAGCTTCATATCAATGGCATGTTTATTGTAAATTCTATGATAAAAATTGTGAAATAAGTTAACTGCAAGCTTTAAGAAAAGGTCGTTACACTCATTCGGCCGTATGGTCATGTCCGACATTTTGCTGCAACTAATTACCGAAGCTGAATAAGATTCGCTGCTGTTTTAGTATTTTTCTCTTAACATCCTTTCTACTTAAACTTACATTTACAATTAATAAATGAAAATCGATTTGTCTATCAATCTTGGCAGGAAAGTATTCTTTATATTTTGTACAATCGGCTAAATTGGTTTTGTCAGCGAGCTCAGCCGGACTTCGAACAGATTTAACATTGTTCGCGAGTGTGGACGAGCATAATGCAGCTGAGTAGCTTAAAAACCATCGTTTGTACTCGCTATAGTATTGAAAACTACACAAACACAAACTAAAAGATGTAATTTTTATGTCATATCGATAAAAACGGTTATTTCAAAGTAAGAAGTTCATAAATTTCGATATTACTTGAGTGGAAATAATGTTGAGTTGCGTGACACTCAGTGACATTTGGGCATGTAAACCTATAAAATTTCCTTTGACTTTTTTCTACCTTTCTCACTCGAGGTACGAAAATGCCTGTTGATTTACAAAAAGGGATTATTCATGAACATTTTGGTGGTTTTTCAGATTGTAATTTTGCGGCTTTTGGTATTATTCTCGTTGAATTCTAATTCGTGATTGACGCAGCCATCTTGGTTAAATTCAACACGTTGAATGCTTTATGCAAATCTATAGGTTATCTTCGCAAGTGGTTTTCTAAAACCTAATTTATCGTATAAATCAATTACTTAATAGTTCATAGATGTAGAATATCAAGTAATAAAGCCGTAAACAAGTAAAGTTTATGTATACAAACCTGATTAAGCGATGGAGCTATCCGCCATTTTCAAATGTTGCATGTATAAATCGGTGCATAAAACATCGTGTTCACTCGTCTCTATCTCTCTTGTTTGGCTCCAAATTACTTTGGAAGTTAACCTTCTTTCCCCTTGAATGTAATCCAAATAGTGTTTCCATCTTATATGGTTTAGAGTGGTATTTCATTTGCATGTGTTGGTATCTTAAGACACGGCTATCACAATGAAATGCTATCACTATTGTTGTCAAGACACGTACTTACTTACGTACTTACTTACTTGCTGGATTAAAAGATGGCCCTTGTGTTAACCCATGACAATCTACACCATGCTAAATATTGAGTTGTTGTGATGTTTCTTTTTGGATTATACACGATTATATATACAGTACTTTGTTATGGCTATGGTTATGTTTTAATACGATTGTTGATATTTTTTTGATTAATATTATTGAAATAGTTTCAATACTGTATTGTTCTTATTACTTATTTTATTTGATATTTTTACTGATTACATAGTTATTATTATCTGTTATTATTTATCATAATGATCGTTGTGGCATCATTTGTATTGACATTATTTTCATTATTATTATTATCATCATCATCATTTCATCATTATCATCGGCAAAATTGCCCTGGAAACCAGAGAGCTTGTTTGAATTAGTGTTTGTATTTAGTTAGTTTTAGCGTTTATAGTTTGTTAAAAAGCGTCATATTTAGAAATTTGAATAAAAGAACTTCTAGTCATACACTTTGCAATTAATACAAGCGAAATAACAGGCTCGTAACATGGTATATGAGATCAGGGATCAGCGTTATTTTGGGATCAGGGATCAGAATTTTTGCTT
>JAUPMH010161216.1:0-13286 GCA_032270665.1 Metridium farcimen
GATCCAGGGTTCTGGCTCATATTGGAACTTGTATTGACTATGTCTACCTGTATCCTTGTACCAAAGCAGACTAGCTTTGCGAACAGGCTGAAAGGATTGGACCCAAGCAATCATCACCTTTGGCTCTGATAGCATACTGGATTCTTCAGCGAGTCCCCAAAATTCTCCTACACCGAATCGACCTCCACTTCCAAGCTTGATGGGGCTGTCTTCAGCAGCTTCTGCAAATTGGTGATGGGTCTAGTATTGAACTAACCCACTGCTGACTTTTAGGTATATCATTTGATAAAAATATAACAGCTTTCAAGGACAGAAAAAAATCATGTGTGGGTGAGAGGACGGAGGAGGCTGTTAGATGACTTCAGCTGGGTCTTGCTGAGGCTGAGTCATGCTGAGGCTCTCTGTGAACGCATGGGTTCTCTCTCCTCATGAATTGGGCCAGGCCGACAGGGAATTATATCACCGGTTGAATGCCAAAGCCTTTGTCGTAGTTTTGGATTTCAACCACAAAGACCCTGAGTGTGAAAGAGCTGTCCACGACACCCCGATGGTACTGGAAAAATGTCATCGTCGTCAGTTCTCACATTTATATTCTGTCAACCCCCTTTTCTCCCCTCCCCCCAGTCCCAGGAAGACGTATTGAATGACAGATAGCGAGTATTGTGGAAAGCCGCTGATCTTTGCGCGTTGCCCTTCTTATTAACTCGCTTATTAGGCATGACCATTCAATCTAGACACTCACTCAAATATATATATATATATATATTGTCCTAAAGGACAATACAAGAATTGCAAAATGTCAACTATTTTGAGTTTGACATCTTAAAGTTTTATTGAAGGGATTGTTTACAAAGAACTAACTTCAACTTCCTTGCGAAAATGGTTCTAAAATTCTTGTTGTTACTGTTCGGCTTCGAAGGCATTAGTGTATGCCTGCCATTCTTCCTTGGTAGCTAATGGCTCTAAACTTTCAAATTCATAAACACTTTCTTCCTCATTGCTTGAAGAAGATTCCTGATCATTTTCACTACAAGAATCTGACTCCAAATCCGTACGAGAAACGCTCAAACTTTCAGTGGTATAGTCATGGTCGATGACGTCACAAAATTCCGCAATGGTAGTAACCGCTGAAATATTTCTCTGGCGCATTTGTGCAGCAATAAACATGGCGGAGCATTTTTTTCGAGATTTCAAACACTCTTTTCTCCCTGTCTACTGTACCAGCAGATGTTACACTTGCCCAGGATTATTCTGAAGTATTGTATTTTTGAAAAAGCTGTAAGAAAACGCAATCAGAAGGGACAATTTTTCGTCAGAGTAGCACTTTAAGTACATGTCATGACTTTGGTTGACTGTGTTTGAAACAAAGATGATAGTTTGACACAAAGATGCCAAACTACGATTCACGTGACAAAATCAAAAAATTACATCTATACACATGTAAATATACTCACCTCATTGTTAATATTTCTGTCACTCTGGAGTTTTAGTTGCAGACTTTCACATTTCTTTTGCGAACTTTTAAAACCTTCTTTCAGGTTGTCTTTTTCAGAACGCAGCTGCTTCAGTTCAGCTTCTGTTTTTTCAAGCAGAACCTTGTACTTCTCTAGCATCTCATCGCTCATTTCTTTCTTCGATTCGCTCTGTTCCTTCTTCGATGATTTCTCACCCACTCTTTCTACTGACTGTCTCTCTGTATATTTGTTGTCTTCGGATATAGACTTCCTTCTTCCCGATATACCAATGTTTTTACCTTCCAAATATTCCTGGTAATATTCAGCCTCTGTCTTTTTTTCGCTCTTTTTTAGAGTGTCGAGTGGGATATCATCTTCACTTCACATGAAGATGCGTAGTGTGTGGCTGGAATACGAAAGAACACCTGAGTATATATTATAATTATTATATATACATGTATATTATGTTCAACTATAATTTCCCTCGATTTCCAAAGTTGATTTCGTTATATTTATACCTGTTTTTTTTTTTAGGTTTATCAGCTCTTTTCGGTTTCTCCGGTTGAGGATTCTCCGGTTTAGTTTTCTCTGTATCCCATGGTTCGCATATTTCTCCATCACTCCAGTGTCTATTGAAGAGTATTTTGACTTTTTGTCCTTTTTTAAGAGGACCGTCCTTTGGGTCAATGGATTTGCGTTCCACCTTTTGTGAACAGTCAAGCCAGTGATTATTTGTCTTCCATTTGATGACAACAGTCTTTGGTGGCATGTTGGCCAACTAACAAAACTATACCAACTGAGTAAGTGAATTCAAAGCAATACCATACAAGCTTTCTTTGAATTGGGCCCCTTTTATAGTGAAGGGATGCATGTTAAAATTTGTTGGTTGTTGATCCGATGCTTTGGTATGCAACAATGTCAGTTCACAAATTGACACTGAATAAAACGTCAACAAACAAGATAAGAAAAAACTAAGCACGACACATTTACAAGTGAGGAAATGATAGACCTTGTACAAGATGAACTTTCTTTCATGTCTTAAAAATTGAACGATCTCAAACAAATAAATTGCGTTTTCATGCATCAATATATTTGCATACACTCATTATGAGATGATTGATGGACAATTCAAGGGTTTGATGAATTCAGTGTTTGGACAATTCAACAGAAAAAAACGACAACAACTACTTTTGTTTAAAAGTACGGGGCCCTGCTTTTACAGTACAAGCTTTTACACAAGCAAATGTTACTTGAGCTGTGTTAACTTCTTTAGGAGATGGGACTGGCTTCCCATTTTTTATACAAAAAGCAGTCGTATAGTCTAGGTTAAAATAATACAAACCATGATTTAGTGAAAGCATAGCAGTGTACTAATACCATATCATATTACTAACCTTTACAAGCACTTAATTTTGTAGTGTCCAATGGAGGTTTCTCACTTGAGGACGTTTTATGGATCCCTTAACGACCTTGTCCACACGATTGTGCAAGCTCCTCTTGCGTGAACACAAGGGAAACAAAGTGACCTAGCAGATGGATGGGTCCCTTTGAGTTAGAGGAATGGAGTCTTACTTACTAAATTAAAAAAATATACCAATAATTTACATAAACATTCCAACGTACACAATGGCATTGGCAATGTCGAAGGTTGAACTATTTTTGTTGTTGGTAACCCAGTTGGTGGCACTGACGCTGTTGTTGGTATCCCAGTTGGTGGTACTTGTCTCTTTCTATCGATACCTCGATTATAGTCAGCCAGCAATTCTACTTTGACCTCGATTGAATTTGATAGTCTGTAAATTAATAAAGGAACTTTAATTTCGAAGAAGTAAAAACGTGCACACACAATTGATTTAGATAAAGCATTATTATTAGTACCAGCATCAGAAATCAGATTGGAGTAATAATTGATTTTTGCTTCGAAAATCATATCTTTCATTACATTGATCAACATACATCTGCCGATCTACAGTTAGACCAGAACGGCGCCAACATCTTTCAAGACGACATCGTTTAATTTTATTTTCGTTGATATCATTAGTGTACCATAGTGCTTTTGGACGAACAGTAATACATTTGGAGCGGATTGGAGCATGATTATTAAGAATTGTAGATAGAACAGGCTCATTTTGATTACACAGTTCAGTTAAATCAGAGGCTGGAGATTGAAGTAATGATGAGTTAGTAATATCTTCGTGGAATTGATCTTTGTTGATTTTTTTAAGTTTTCTAAAATATATTGTTTTTGTCGGCAGCTTCGATTTGTGGAATGACAGGTTGCAGTGGACTGCATAATGATCAGAAATCACAGGATCATGTACATTAACATCTGTTTATAACTGGAAAAATAATATTTCCACAGTGCGTGAATGGGAAACTCTGAAACGAAAACAAGTATACCGCCATAAGATCATAGTTTGATCTGGTTTATCTTTTTAGAATGTGAATTATACCTTTGTCTTTCTGTTTTCGACAGAATCGCCCAAAGTTTCAGTATGGCTTGACCATTGTTTCTGGCTGACTTGTTTCTCAATGTTCGTGACACTAAAACGTTTTTTTTGCAGCGGATGCTCCTCTTCCGATTGCTCGCTTTCCAACAACATACATTCTATTTACATCATATATTTGACTTGTCTTCTTTGAAGTGTGGAACTGTGTTGGATGTTCATTGCGACTGCAACTGACATCAAGGCATGAACTACCCACACTGTACTGAGACCTTTCCTGTAAATGACGTTTTCTAGCAGCTCCAAATTACCCCCACAGTTTTTACACACAGCTGCAGTGGTAAGTCCTTCTTCTATAAAGGCCGGATCTACAATAGTTAGTTGTGAATTTTTTTGCAAGCTAAAAGTGCAAACCATCTTGAATCACAACGTGTCGCTCATGTTCTTGAAACTTTGTTTGGGTAGTTTCACAGTGCTTTAATCTTTGATTTCTAAGCTTTTTCGAACTGGCACTAAGTGGTGGTTCCTCGATAAGATCTTCCTGATTAAAATAAGAGGTTTTGTCGCTCAACACCAGTGAATTTGCCTTTACGTCATCGTTTTCTTTTGCTCTATCTGGCAAAAGGATTCTTATGAGACATCTGATGACTTGCTGATCGGTAAAAGAAAACTCCAAAACTCTTGTGAAACTGATTATTCTATCCAAATACATACTTAAAAGCTAACCACTGGTTATTTTGATGCAATTATGTTGACAGCGAAATATAATACCGTAGGTGACGATTTAAAACGTTTCCAAGTAGTGTGCATTACTGGACTTAACAAAGAAAAGGATGAAGGTATTATACATGACAAAAACATATATGAAAAACAATTTGACTTAGATATAAAACACATTAAAAGGGTTATGGACAACCTATTAAAAAATGGTATGCATATGTTTAAAAACAATGACCCAGAAAAAGATACCACAACATTCAAGGTATATATTCACCATGATCTTGAAAAACTTGATGATAATGCTGAAGAACATATTGGTGATTATCACTATTCCAAGAATATGAAAACTGGAATAGTATACATCGGTAGTCCTATCTTAGGGGTTGCCAAGTACTACCTGGAAAACACAAAGATGAATATATTGGGGCGATTCTTTAAAAAAAAGATTCGAAGATCTTGGTCTTTACCTAAAAATACATCTATATGATGAAAAAAAAACCATTTCGGGTAAACCCAAACATGATTGTTTGTATTTTGCAAATAACGCAGACGACGCAATATCAGACAAGGACATGGAGGTGTATGATGGTGGTTTGACGTTTAAAAACACCAAAGAGTTGGTTTATGTGAGGATCCAAGTCACATTGGATTATTTCTTGTCACTATTTGACGTAATTGCACCCAACATACAAGTACCAATTCCCGAAGAAGTAAACCCCGAAACCCCCGACACAATATTGGGATTTGGTGTTGAGCCAGTTCTTTATTCGTTAAAAGAGGTAATGCACCAATATACCACCACCACTGGGTTTGATTCAAGGGGATACTACACTATAGTTGAGACACATCCAGAAATTACGCCTTCTGTGGCATTGGTATACACCAAAATCACCAAAATATCTTATGGGTATCTGGTCACCATAGACATGATCAACATTAAATACAGGCCTCTTTCGTATCACACTGCGGGTCGTTGAGTAAAATGCGAGGGGTATAAAAAAAAAAGAAACCATAAAACAATAAAAAGTATTTTTTTTACAAAACACGCATTTCATGGCACAAATATTTTAATTGTAATCACCGGTAATATCTCAACAAAAACGTTGCATTATTCTATGTGATATCGATTTATGTGCATGACATACCACAATGAGTACCAAAAGCATAGGTGAAATAACAGATGAATATATACAATGTCGTGCAAAAAGGTTGACTGAAATTACCAAGGACATAATAGACAGCCAATATGTGAGTAAAAAGATTATTTATATATGCTCGGACCTAAATTCGATGAAGAATACCACCTTTTACACAAGAAATAGAACATCCATACCATATAGATATTGTGTCAAGCACAACCCCACCAATTCAAGAACCAGAATTGTGTACATAGAGGAAACCACCATTGGTATGCCGAATAAACTTTGTGGCATTAAGCGAGAATATAAATATGATGAGAGAGTGGGCTATGGTATTGAAAACCTTTATATATATACCTTTATATTCTTCTTCTTCAAGTATGTATTCAAACTACTTAAAATGGATTGAAGGCTACAGGCGCTAAGTAATTTTGAGAAAATTGTGATGTCGTTTGGGCACCTTCCGTCAGATAACATAGAACCAGAGGGCACCCCAAGATGTTCCTTTGAAGAATATTCATTCTTAATGAGCATGGCCGCAGAAACATTTTGGCGCAAAGTAAAGAGATTTACAGTCAAAAGGCCACACATTATTAAATTAACCTTCGTTAGTGATAATTCTGACAAAGCAATCACATATTCTAAGGACACACTGAAAACCCAAATCATAGACAAGGTAACCGGCTTAGTATATATATACTCAAAGTTGGACACAATGATGTATATTCTTTCCCCCGAAATGTCAGAATTACATAAAGGCGACCCAGTGTACAATATTTATGTGGGCAAGATGAACAGGGCAAGGTTTACTTTAAACGGCATATTACTGAGTGTGAGAGGGGGTGGCACCGAGGATACTGAAGAACCCAAATGTTATGAAAACCTGTACAACATATAAACCCACAACATCCCCAAAAAAGGTTTTTTATAAGAGGATGGAAAATAAATTTAAAATGCATAAAAATGTTTTTTTTTTGTTAATTATTTTAACGTTTTTTTATACTTGTTACAACATCTTCATTAAATGAATACTGGTGCTTGGGTTTGCCGCCAAACTGCAATAATGCACATAAAATGGACAACCTCTGGGCATATCATCGTGAACAAATAGCACAAACGTTGGAAATCGCCAAGGATGTAATGAAAAATTTGGAACCACAGAAAGGGATTATCTATATTTGCCCGAACTTGGCCGAATTGTCTGAACGCAGACTATTTTCGTCGTATACATTGTCTGTGCCATATAGGTATGGGATTAAGAATAATTCAAGTCCGACGTCAAGAATTATATACATAGAAAACCCGGTGATGGGAGAAAGCATGCACTTTGCCGAAAATGACACAGAATATAAACAGAATGAGAAGCAACGCGTGGTGAGATGCTCCATAATAAGAAATAAGGAGGCATTTTCGTGTTTTAGATATGCGGTGTATCAGATGAACATGAAGTATTCTGCAAGTAAGTTGGCCGATTCCAAGGAAATTGTAATGAATTTGCGTTTACGTAAGGATAATGAACCCGTCCCAAGGCAATATGCAAGTTTTAACCCCGATGAGTATACCTATAACGCTATATGGGGAAGCTCGCCTGGTCTGGGATAAGTTATATATTTTGTTTTCCAACAAAAAATCATCAGACGATGTGGTGGCTGTTTCATCAACAGATGACATCAGTATTAAGTTCCCACATGACAAAAATAAGACCATGAGGGTAGACCATCAGACAGGCCTTGTATTCGTTAAATGTATATATGACACTAGGTTATATGCAATAATACCACAACTCTCAAACACATTTCAGGGGTCATTGGTGCACTATATATATATATCAATGAAATGGATAAAAAATTATTCGCAATAAGTGGAAACATCATTGAAATCGTGGAAAGGGGAAAAGGCTGATGCGTTCTATTAAAAGTGGGAAAAGGGCACAACCACCACATAGTGACTGATTCGTGCGACAAATGTATGAAAATGAAAATGTATGAATCTAGTAAGTTTAAGAAACTTTTTTATTTTGTTATAAAGTTTTTTTTATTTGTTATAGAGTTTTTTTTTATTTGTTATAAAGTTTTTTTCTGTTTTGTAAAAAAACCTTTTTTCTGTCTATAATGAATTCATTTTTATTTTGTGTTTTCTAAAACACTGTACTATTTTTCTCCTATATGATATTTACTTCATTCTTCTTCACCTAGGAACCGCGCCACCATGAACTTGAATATTTTCGGTCTAATGAACTTATCCATAATGTGATATATTATGTTTACCGTACTGCGAACCATGGTCGGATTATACACACTTATTGTATTATACGAATAATGCTCACAAGATCTTGTGGTGCGGCCATCATATCTTCTTGACAATTCACGCACTATGTTTCCAAATTTAGAATTTGAAAGTTTGACCACTTCTTTGTTATCACCCCAATATTTCAGAGTTGCGGTGATGGATGACTCATCGCCGTAATATGAATGCAATCACTTTTTCCAAGAACATTGCAATAGTCTTCATCCACTATCGGTGGGGTAGAGATGGGTACCTCGGGGTTGGTTGACACCAGGTGCCTGCATTTCCACAGGGGTGCGTGGTCGAGGTAAATCATAATCATCACTACTAGCATAGGTATCGATCTTCATTAACGCATTTAACATATGATGTTTATTGTTAAATCTGGACGAGCATGGACATTGAAGACAATGGACACATGATGATTGTTTACTTCCTTCGGCATACTTGCTAAATATCTTTTCTTCACCGGGTACACTTACACATTGTACCACATCTAAGTATACACCATACAACAACCTTGTAGAAATGAATTCCTCAATAACGCATTGTTTGCACTTTTCTGCATTATCTTTGGTGTGTGGTGGATATATGCAGTAAATCAAGTCATATAAAATCCCGCCGGTATTTTTTTGTAAGAGTTTTGTCGATGCTGGGTTGAGAAGTGGATCCTTAGGTGTATATGTCACCGTAACACATGATTTTTTGGCCTCAATAGATGTAACATTTATATATATCACCTTGTCAAGTAGAGACCCGGTATTCTCCCATTTATTATATATTCTCTTAAGAATGATTCCATGCGTGGACCCATTTGTCAGAAACTTGTTTAAGTCTTGTGAAACCTGGGATACTCTGTGTTTACCACATTTAATATTGATTTCAAAGTATGGTTAAGTTGGGTCGTGTACATAACTGTTCCAATCATTTTCAATATATATATATTCACTGTTCTCATCTATATAACCACTATTATTACTGTATATGTCCTTGGTAATTGGGCACTCTTCTATGCGGGAGTCATAAACCCTTTCTACGTCTTTACCTTCAAGAGCATCATTGTCACCCTTTTTAGTGACCTTGACTATGCCGCATGTATTATGTCGTGCATAGTATTTTTTCCTCAACAGTCTATTTAAACTCAATAATGGATTTTTGGACATAATCCACGAAACCGCATTTTTATACATTTGGATGTATTTATTTGAATAACACATAATAAACAACGGTGATTTAATATAAACCACGAATATTTCACCGCATTGGCCATATATCCCAAATATTATGAATATCTTCAATAACAAGTCTAGATTGTTGAAGTAACATACTGCTAAGGTTATGACAAAGCACGACCTACACCATGTAATGGCCAATATCACATCAAAGACATCAAACACATTCATTATTAATCTGATTATATAATACATCTCTATTAATAATAAGTACTTGACCAAACTAATACACTTATTAAATGGCGTGTCCTTTTCTGCCAGAAAGCACATATCCCTAGAATGCTGGATAACACCATCGGGTTTTTGACCACAATACACGAGGCACTTGGTGCGAAAATCCAAATATGTAAACATTTTGAATGCGGCCACGATATATTCTGTGAAATGCCAGTTTAATGAATTAATAAAAAATAAATTATTTTATTATCTTTTTGATCTACTTGTACATTTTTTGTTTTTTAAAAACCGTTAAATGTGGCCTTTTTTTGTTTGCGATAAAGTCAGAATTACTTAAATACATGGGATGCGTTGAATTATTTGTGAGGCGCCTAATAACCTCGGTTTTGATATTTATCATTTCACCATTCTCCATGGGGTTTAAAGTCGAAGTAAATATCGGAAAGAATCTCATGTATGATCGATACATCACACTTATGGTCTTTATTTTTAATAATCACCTTTGCTATGTCCAATATTTCAGTGGCCAGTGTAGTACTACGGCCAGTAGTCATTATGACATCATTAATTTCTGACCTTACTATGTCTCGGCAAATGTGATTTTTGACCACGAAAGGAAACACATAATCACCTCTTTCATTGGCTATGTCCTTTTTTATTTGCGATGACCACCCATTATAGTACACATAGTGGCACTTCCATGTATCAACCTTCCTTGTTTCCGACAACACATTGACCACATCGCCCAAGGGCATTGCGCATAAATCTACTGGCGAGTTTGTGCACCTATCACACTCGCAGTCCCTTTTATGAAACTTCTTGCACAGACTTGCCTCATAATTGTCAATTATAAAGTATCCCATGCCATTTGATATATTTGCATGAACACCCCTGGGGTGTAAAAACGACTGCCATAAATTATTGCAATTGTGCTCCAAACAAGTAATATTGCATGGCAAGATTTTAACCCCAATATAGGTTCCGATTTCGGCCTTAATTGCACTAATTTGACTGTATACTTGATATAAATGGTGTTTGGGTATTTCTTGACTCACGTGTCTGCCAATATAGGTTTTACATTCAAGCACACAGAACTGCTTATTATTATTTATATAAAACCCGTCTGGAGTGCACGACATATTATGGTTGCCGGACAAACTAAATCCATCACAGATCTCTATATTGCCCTTTATCATTGAGAAATAATCACGCACAAAACCTTCAAAGATGGAACCAATGGATGTATATATAATTCCCATGTTATCCATAGGCGGATTTTCTATGGCATTTTTGAAATACAATTCCACATGTGGTTTATTTTCATCAGGTTTATTAAAACGGGATTTACTGCCCCTTTTGACACCTAGACCCGCCCTACCGAGTATATTGGGTGGTATGAAGTACTTAATCTGACTCGCCCCAACCACACTAGGAGATACGATACCCATAACTCTCTTTTCAAACCAATACTCATTAGCTTGGGGCATTTTCCTTATCGCAATGAGTGCGGTTTTGTTAAAATCCCAATTTCTACATGAAAAGGGGCACGTACTTCTTCTTCATCTGAAATGTTATTTTTTTCACAACATGTTAAACAAGACAAAGACATATCTTGTATTTCTACTGTTTTGTATATATATAAGTAGAAAATACTTAATGATCTATCATAGTTGATATTTTATATACCTCACATATATTAATTAAAAGTTTAAAATGGCGAATATGATGGGACTTTTCTATCATTGCCTCAACGGTCACGTAGAACCACACTCTATTATAAAGGACATGACCCTAGAAGATATATTCAAGGGGCTAAACAAGTATGAGATGGAAATATTTATGAAGATCTTTACATTGGTCGATGTCGTATGTTGTAGGATCAAAGAATGCATAGTTGATGCAATAGTCATAGAATGTGCCAAATGGAGGGATATTGGTCTAAAATTACCATTTACACCGATTACTGAAGAGGAAAGGGTATCTATGAAGAAGATAAGAAAACATACCCGAAAACTCAGCAAAGCACAAACACTATTACTAAATAGTGGTCTTGACTCATCTAAAACCTTTAATAAGGTAATAAAAAAAGCATTTGCCGATGATAAAAGTGATTCTGAGTCTGACTCCGATTCATCCAACAGTGACAGGGATTCAGATGAATCATCAGATGAGGGAGATAATGGTCGGGCAATAGCCAAAGATATAACCAGACGGTTTAAGAAGAGTATGAAGAAAAGGGGCAAAGGTAGGGTGATGTCAACGGCTTTGACTTCGTACTATAATTATACCAAAAAGTCCAAAAAAACTGATGATGATTCTGACTCCGACACCGAAGACAACGATGATGACAGTACATCAAACAACACCATTGATCTGAGAAATCCCCAAAGATATACCAACAGGCAAATATTTGGCACTGTAATGAAAGACAAGACACTTAAAAGTGTTGAGGAGTTTTTCATTAAAAATTCAGTCAATGAACATTCATCGGATAACAGTGGGTCAGAATCAGATGATGATAAATCAACCCAAACCAATCGGCTGGAGAAAAAAATGGACTTCAAAGGACATCCTTATATAATGGGGTTTGATCATTTACTTAGAATTGTCGATGTTGATATAAGTAGTTATATGCAAAATGAACCCAAATTCAAAATCGCACTAACCAGGGCGGTCGTTGGTAACAAGGACATTAAAACATTCTTCAAGGAAAACTCAGCACAAACCATTTTAGAGGCAATAATTGCAATTTCTACCAAAGAAAGTAAGAAGAGAGGTGGAAATAACAGCGACGATGAAGAAGACTCCAAAATATCCGACTTTAGAGGAGGGTGTTGGGGTATAGTAGAATCGTTCTTTACTCCTGATGTTTTAAGGGTCATAAAGTATATGACTAAGGATTTGGGTGACGACACCAAGATATTTGGCACAATGCTTACCGAGGTTCTTACTCTAGACCACGTGAAATTATATATTTCTGCGTACAAAATCTATAGATACATTTTTAAACACAAAAATATTAATGAACTTTACTCAATCTCGTCTATAACTAAGGTATCTGGTAGAACCAATGCAATGGAAGATGCGAGTAGAGCAACTGTAAGGTTTTTGGAGGACACAGTGGAGGAATTTACACTATTAGCCTCCAAATACAGCCAACAAGGGGACTCGATCTTAGTTAATGCAATCAGGAGCCTGAAATTACTGAACATAAACACAATCAATAATTTTTGAATAATGGTGCAATATATTTTGCAAAATGGATTATGAAAAAATACACCAGGGTGGGGGATAATTAACCATTTAAAACAATAAGTCATAATTTATTATTTTTTTGTATTATAACAACATTCATTTTTCATGCATTTGTGCAGGACTTTGAGATATAGCGTCCACTATTGGGTTTAATATAGATACAGCGATGGTTCCTGAGCCTAATCCCCTAATCTATTATATGTTTAATGAGACAGAGGATATCAAGCATAAAATGAACTACATTGCTCGTTTTTCCAGACTTGATATTCTATTAAACCAGGTGCTGAACAAGTCACGTATATACAATAATGAAAACAAAATAACAACCAATTGTATAAAAAAGGATTTACCCGAATATATATCATTTATCAAGATATTTCGTAATTTAAAGTACACCAACTACTTTGAGGAAATAATAAGAAGCAAACTTACAACCCAAAATTCTTCGATTCCATCAGACGACCCCCCATCCCTTATGTACTCATGTGTCAAGGTTTCAGTTAAGGTAGTTCGGGCGTCATAGATTCTATCGTTAGATCTTTTTGAAACTTCTCATGTAAAAAGAGCAAACTAAGT